>JAJPUD010008607.1:0-14056 GCA_023553655.1 Myrmecobius fasciatus | reverse complement strand
TTTTTTTCTTTTTTTTTTTTTTTTTTTTTTTTGCTTTTTGCAGAAGCAATTGGGGTTAAGTGACTTGCCCAGGGTCACACAGCTAGGGACTGTTAAGTGTCTGAGACCAGATTTGAACTCAGGTCCTCCTGAATTCAGGCCTGGTGCTCTAACCACTGTGCCACCTAGCTTCCCCTAACAATTAAATGTTTCAAACCAGTTCCAATTGTTCAGTGAAAAAAGCCATGTACACCCAGAGGGAAGGATGTGAAATATGGACCACAACATAACATGTTCATGCTCTCTATTGATGTTTGCTTGCATTATGTTTCCCTTCTCAGATTTTTTTTCTTGTAGATCCTTTTCTTCCTCAGCAAGAAAATTGTAAAATTATGTATACACATATTCGATTTATCAAGTATTTTAACATAACTAACATTTAACAGACTTCCTGCCATCTAGGGGAGAGGTGGGGCCTGGGAGGGGGGGAAATTTGTAACGGAAAGCTTTGTAAGGGTCAATGTTGAAAAATTACCCATACATATGTTTTGCAAATTAAAAGCTTTAAAAAAATTTTAAAAATAAAAAAAAATAAAAAAGAATCTTCCGTGCCCTAGCATCCTACTTCCATCTGATAATTTTCCTTCTGATATTTTTTACAGTTCTTTATTTTTTAATTCTCCAGTGCACAGGTTATGTAACATTTGTGTGTTGTTTGGGCATCATTTGCACTTACCAAACTATATACTCCTTGAGGTTAGAGACCAAATCATTTGTATATTCTCTAGCACCTAAAAGAATATTATGTACATATATGACCCTTTAAATTGTTGTTATTTGCTCTCAGAATTGAAAATGATACGTGGAGAGACTGAGATCATGAAAAGTTCAGCAGGGCCAACATTTCATTATTTATAAAACTTACATTTCAGTTAATGTGATACAATATCAAAATATATTAGTTTTTACCTTGCTATGTCTTCCCAAAATGTTTCCAGGGTTGTACATTAAAACCCAAGTTCTTTTTAATATAAATAGTTGCCAAATAGAACTTTTCCTGAACTTCTGCAGTAGATTTTAAACTTTGTGCATAATTTTAATTAGAATAAGGTCGGTGGGGCAACATTTCATTATTTATAAAACCTACATTTCATTTAATGTGATACAATATTAAAATATACTAGTTTTTAACTTGCTATGTCTTCCAAAAATGATTTCAGGATTGTACTTTAAAACCCAAGTTCTTTTTAATACAGTTGCCAAATAGAATTTGTCCCAAACTTATGCAGTAGATTTTAAACTTTGTGCATAATTTTAATTAGACTTTATCCTATGCAATTGGTACCAGAAGACTGATAAATTCAAACATTCATTCAGCTAGCATTTTAAGTACTTACTATATACAAGGATACAAATATAACTCTTCTCTATTGCATCTTGCACGTTATTCCATTGTACTTTGGAACACTAGCAATCAAAATTAATTGTTTTCCTTCATTCACTCATAAAACCCATTATTCCTAAATAGAGCATTGGGCCTGAAGTTAGAAACTCCTGATTTGAAATACATCCTCATATGTTTAGTAATTGTATGACTATGGCTAAATCCTTTAGCTTCTGTTACCCTCAGTTTCTTCAACTGTAAAATGAAAATATTAACATCTGTCTCTCAGAGTCTTTATGAGGATGCAATGAGATATATGTAAAGTGCTTGCCTCAGTGCCTGAAATGCACTAGTTGCTATTAAAGTACTTCCTTTCCCCCTTGGATCTATGAAAACAATTCCTTTCTCTTTTCTAAGTGAAATCTCTTTAAATGTTCAAATCACTCACTCTTTAAATTAAACATATTAAACATACTTAAAACCAGTCCTTGAATAATCTGTTCTACTATTCTCTCATCATATTGGTCATCCACTTCTAGAAGGATTCCAAATTAATATTCTTTCTAAAAATCTGACTACCATCAGGATTGATATGTATGCCAAACTCCTACATGAAGCTCATCCTGGTTTACCTTCTCACTCCCAACCTTATTTTGTATCTTTTTTTCTACATAGTTTACATTTTCTTATCTATGCATACATGATTTCCCCTCAATAAAATGTATAATCCTCATAGACAGGAATTATTTTTGTTGCTGCTGTTATTCTTGTTTGCTTTTCTATACCTACCACTCAGCACCTAGGTTCAGTTGAAGACGAAATGGTTTTTAATAAATATTTGTTGAATGAATGAAGTTGGGGATGTCTCTTTTTGCTGAGGAGAGCTTTTATAATATGGTACCTTATTGATTCTGTCCTTTCCAATCACTCAGAAAAAAAGATATTCACCAATTTTCATTTTCCTTGAAGCACAGTTTTGTTATTGATTGTAGGAGAACTTGAAGAGCTTTGAATTTTCTGACCTACTCTACCATTTTCCCAGAATCCTTAAGGAAGAACAGAGGACCTCTTGGAACAATAGGAGAAGGGCCAAAGAAAGATGTCAGAACATATGTTTGACCAGTGTGATGTGTAAGCACCTCTAAACTAGCTCTGAGGAAACAGCAAGCAGAGAGACCTAGGGCTAGTTGGTTGGGAGATGGCCTTATCACAGGAACTTGCATCTCACAGACACTGTGAGGATTTGGGAATTTGAGTCTAAGAAGATTGTTGGAACCTCTGCTGATAAGGAAAACCAGGCCCAGGACTGCTGCTGAAATATCTCCCTGGATTAAAAGGTTCTAGCACATGCCCAGTGAGTGCAGAAGCAGTGGGGCAAGGAAACTGTTGGCTATAGGAATTTAGAGGAAGGTGGAGTGTCTTGGTTTAGGATTCCATTTTAGAGGAGAGAACTAAAGGAAGACCTGAATCCAGAAGCATCATCTCCCATCTCCCACTCAGGATCAGAAGCGATTACATCATTAGGCTCTTATCCAAAAAAAAAAATGAGCAAGCTAAAAAGAACCCAATCATAGAAAGTTACTATGGGAATAAGGAAGACCAGGGCTCATCTTCAGAGGAGAAAACTATTCCAAACAAAAAGTAATGTTAAAAGGTTATCTGCTTAAATGTCAAGGGATATGAACAATTTTCAGATGATGAAATTAAAACCATTTCTATTCATGTGAAAAGTTGCTCCAAATCACTATTGATCAAAGAAATGCAAATTAAGACAACTCTGTCAGATTGGCTAAAATGACAGGAAAAGATAATGATGAATGCTAGAGGGTATGTGGGAAAGCTGGGACACTAATACATTGTTGGTGGAATTGTGAACGGATCCAACCATTCTGGAGAGAAATTTGGAGCTATGCCCAAAAAGTTATCAAAGTGTGCATACACTTTGACCCAGCAGTGTTTCTATTGGGCTTATCTCCCAAAGAGATCTTAGAGGAGGGAAAGGGCCCCACATGTGCAAGAATGGTTGTGGCAGCCCTTTTTGTAGTGGCTAGAAACTGGAAACTGAATGGATGCCCATCAATTGGAGAGTGGCTGAATAAATTATGGTATATGAATGTTATGGAATATTATTGCTCTGTAAGAAACAACCAACAAGATGATTTCAGAGAGGCCTGGAGAGACTTGCATGAACTGATGCTGAGTGAAATGAGCAGAACCAGGAGATCATTATACACAGCAACAACAATATTACATGATGATCAATTCTGATGGACGTGGCTCTCTGCAACAATGAAATGTCTCAAACCAGTTCCAATTGTTCAGTGAAGAAAGCCATATACACCCAGAGAGAGGGATATGAAATATGGACCACAACATAACATTTTCATGCTCTCTATTGATGTTTGCTTGCATTGTATTTCCTTTCTCTGATTTTTTTTCTTGTAGATAGGATTTTTCTTGCACAACAATGATAAGTGTGGAAATATGTATACATATATTCGACTTGTCAAGTATTTTAATATAATTAGCATGTAGTGGACTTCCTGCCATCTAGGGGAGGGGAGAGGACTGGGGGGAAATTTGTAATGGAAAGCTTTGTAAAGATCAATGCTAAGGAACTACCCATACATATGTTATGCAAATAAAAAGCTTTAATTAAAAAAAAAGGTTATCTGCTTTAAAAAAAATCAGACAATAATGGAGGAAAAAGACAAAATCAAATGAGGGAAATTGAGGACAATTTTTTTTTTAAAAATCCAATTCAAGAAAAACAAGATTAAGAAAAGAAAGTCAACCGACTATAAAAGGTGATCCAGAGTTTTAAGGAAGAAAATTACTTTAAAAAATTAAAATTATGGAAGGGAAATACAGTACAGAAAAGTTACAAGAAGCCAAAAAATAACAAAACAACATATAAAGAATGAAAAAGTTGAAGAGAATGTGAGACATTTCCTAAGAAAAACAAGAGATCTGGAGAACAGGTCAAATTACAAGGTGTGTTTGTGTATGTGTGTGTGTGTGTGTGTGTATGTGTAGGTATGTACGTGTGTGTGTGTGTGTGTGTGTGTGTGTGTGTGAAGCTCTGTCTCTGGCTTTTGCACTCAAACTCATTTCCCATATATGCTCAGCTTCAGCCTATTTGTCCAAGGCACTGAACAGTAAAATGCTTGCACTGGAAGAAAACTTAACTATAAACTTATTTTGTAGACAAAGTAATTGGATAAAAACTAACTTGGCTTATTTCACATAATTAAATTAATGGGAAAACTAAAACTAAACTCCAGTTATCTTGAATTCAGGTCTTCTTTACTTTCCAATGTTGTTATGTAGGTTTATGTAGGTAATAAATTTAAAACCTTACTTTATCTATATATAAAGTCATGATATGCCTTTTCCTTAAGTCCAGGATTCCACTTCAGGATTTCATCATGACAGAGCTAATAAAACCAGAGAAATGTAACCAAAATAATCACACATGAAAAATAAGTATAAAATATGAAGACAGAAGAAGGAATGTAAAGGTTACCAAGTCATTAAAATAAGTCTAAAATGAGCAAAAAAAATTTTTATCCTTCCTTGGGAATTTCATCTATCATCAACCCCTTTCCATTAATTTTCATGTGTCTCTCACACTATAAAAACTATTTTATGTCCTTCTTCCCCCTTCAGCTATAGCTGCATTTTTCTGCCCCACATCCTTGCCAGATCTTTTGAATGAGTAATTTGTTCATCCCTAGTTCTCAATTTCTTGATGTTTATTCCCACAAAATCACCATTCATTTGAATGTAATCTTTAATCCTTTCCATGTTTATACAGTTTCTCTCTTGATTATCTCCAATTTATCTGATAAGTAGTTTGTCTTAGATTGTTTATTACAGAGAATAGCTAAAACATTCACAGATGATACTTGCATAATATTGTTGTTACTTATAAAATGTTCTCTTGGTTCTGCTCTCTTCACTCTGCATCAGTTCATATAAGGCAATGTTTTTTTCTGAAATCATTCTTATTAATTCTTCTAGCATAATAGTATTCAATTACAGTAATATACAACAATTTATTTAGCAATTCATCAATTAATGGACATCCCCTAAATTTCTAATTCTTTTCCCTCACAAAAAGAGCTTCTATAAATATTTTGTGCAAATAGGTCCTTCTCTTGCTTTTTGAAATTTCTTTTGCACACAGACCTAGTAGAGATATTGCTGGAACAAAGGGTATGCACAGTTTTTATAGCCCTTTAAGCATAGTTCCAAACTGATCTCAAGAATAACTGGATCAGTTCCAAATTACACCAATAGCACATTAATGTTCTAATTTTCCTACTTCCCCTCCTACATTTATCATTTTACTTTTCTGTCAAATTAGTCATCTGATAGATGTACAGTGATACATCAGGGTTGGCTTAATTTTGAGCTGTGTAACCAGTAATGAGGTAGACAATTTTAAAAATATGATTATATACATTTTTTTAAATCTGAAAAATACTTGTTCATGTTCTTTAGCCATTTAGCAATTTGGGAATGAATTGTATTCCTGTAACTGTGACTCAATCCTCTATCTGAAAAATCAGGTCTTTATTCCAGACTCTGGCTATTAAAAAAAAAAATCCCCAACTTTATGCTGTTCTTATAATTTTGGTTGTATTGGTTTTGTTTGTGTAAAATCTTTTTAATGTAACAAAAAAATCATCCATTTTTGTCTCCTAATGCTTTCTGTATCTTGTGTGGTTGCAAATTCTTCATTTATCCATAAATCTGACAGATAAATTATTTCATTTGTTCATAGTATCAGCTTTTATTGCTGTCACATACCAATTTTTACCTTTTCTTGGAATACAGAGACAGTATATAATTAGTTTCTGTCAAATTGTTTTACAGTTTTCTCAGAGCTTTTTGTCAAATAGTGAACTCTTGTTCTAAAACTTTGGATCTCTGGGTTTATCATACTTTATATTACTAGGATCATTTAATGTAATGTTTTATATATTTAAACTATTCTACTAATCTACTACTCTACTTTTTAGCCAATATTAGACTATTTTGATTATTATAACTTTATAATACAGTTTGAGAGCTAATATAGCTAGACCATCTTTTCTCATTTTTTCATTAATTCCCATGATATCTTTTATTTTTATTCTTTTGGGTGAAATTTGTTATTTTTCTAGCTTTATAAATTATTTTTGGCAATTTAGCATAGCATTGAATGAGTAAATTAAATCAGTAGAATTGTCATTTTTGTTATATTGACTCAGCTTTCACATGAGCAATTGATAGTTTGTCAAATGGTTAGATCTGATTTAATTTGTATAAAAAGTTTTTTTTAATTGTGTTCATATAGATTCCTGAGAATTTTTATGTTGTTTACCATTATTTTAAATGGAACTTTTCTTTTTACCTCGTACTGCTGGACTTTGTTGGTAGTATACAGAAATGTTGACGATTAATGTAGATTTGTTATATCCTGCAACTTTACCGATGTTAACTTTTTCAAGTAGTTTACTAATTGATTTTCTAGGATTTTCTTAAAATGCCATTATATCATCTACAAGAGTTATAGTTTTGTTTGCTTATTGCAGACTTTAATCCTTTTGATTTCTTCTCATTGTTCTAGTTATCATTTCTTTGCCAATATTGAAGAGTAGTAGTGATAATTTGCACCTTTGCTTCACCATTGATCTTGTTGTGAAGGCTTAGAGTTTATCTTTATTACAGGTAATGCTTACTGATTGTTTTAGATAAATACTAATCATTTGAAGGAAAACTCCATTAATCCCTATGTTCTATAATGTTTTTTAAAGAGTGGGTATTATATTTTTTGAAAAGCTTTTTCTTCAACTATTAAAATCATCTTTTGATTTCTGTTGGTTTTGCTATTGATATGATCAATTAGGTCAAGCTTAATGTTTATTGAACCCTGCATTCCTGGCATAAATATCACCTAATATAATGTATGTTCATTATGATATATTGTTATAATCTCATCTCCTTACTACTATTTTATTTAAATTTTTTGCATCAATATTCATTAGGGAAAGACATGCATACATATATTTTTTTCTCTATGTTTTTGCTCCTCCTGCTTTAGGTATCAGCACCATATTTGTATTGCAAAAGAAATTGGTAAGACTCCTTTTTTGCTCATTTTTCCAAACAGTTTATGTAGCACTGAAATTAATTGTTCTTTAAATATTTGCTATAATTCACTTCTAAATAGATCTTGCCCCAAGTACTTTTCTTAAGTTGTTCTTTGATGGTTCGCTGAATTTCTTTTTTTATTATGTGGTTAAGTATTTCATCTCCTTTTCTGATAATTTGAATAGTTTATATTGTTGTAAATATTCATCCATTTTGCTCAGATTGTCAGATTTATCATCATAAAATAAGTAAAACATCTTCTAATAATTGTTTTAAATTCTTCTTCATTGGCAGTACAATAGCCTATCTCAATTTTTGATACTGGTCATTTGATTTCCTTCCCTTTTTTAAAGAATCCAAGTAGCCAATAGTTTTTCTGTCTTTTTAAAATAAAACCAACTTTTTGTTTTATTTATTAGATCAATAGTTTTCTTGCTGCCAATTTTATTAATTTCTCTTGGGATTTTTAGGATTTCCAATTCAATATTTAATTAGGGATTTTTGATTTGTTCTTTTTCTATTTTTTAATTATATGCTCAATTATTTGATCTGCCCCTTTTCTATTTTATTGATAGATGAAGTTTACATCTCAATAAGTAGTTACGAAGGGCAGTGAATGAATACACCTGAGCAACTGCTTACCAAACATTAAAATCAAAGAACAAAAGGTAGTAAGTGCATTGTCCCAGTATCATTTTTATAAACTGTTGAACAGAGGATAAGAGGAATTAAAACACTGACAAACACATAGTGATCTATGTGCCATATTAGGAGTTATCCTCCCTTACTAAAAAGGAATGGGTTATGATGTTTTTTCCATTTCTTTTAATAGCACAGCTTTTTTTCCTTTCACACTGAGAGGTTATACACTGCTGTAACATATTATAATATTATATTATGTATACACACACACATACACACATGCATATATATAATATATATGTGATTTATATATGTATAAAGAACTTCATATGTGTTGAGACCCATGCTAAGTATCAGTACCCTATTACAAAGTTCAAATAAGAATTTTCTTATCTAGTTTTGTAGAATTCAATGATATAACCTTCACCATTTGCAGACTCAGGTGCCAGAAACCAAATCACTTCCAGAGAGAGGAAAGGGTAACAGAAGGCCAATGAGGAAACTTATTGAATAGGAAAAGTCCATAGACATATGAGAAGAGATACAAAATTCTATATCCGAGACACCATTACTATATATTTGTGTCTTACAGATCCTTGCCCAGAAGCATAAGGAACGATTGATTCTCAACTATTTCTCATTCATCAAGATAATAATTTCCCGTCTTTCACTTTTTTCATTCCTGAGTCAACTCTTCATTCCATAGCCAAATATGTGTTTTTCAACAACTTAGCCAGACAAATACAATCAGTTTCATGATTTTTTTCAGTTCTTGGACTTTGTAATTATTAATATATAAAGAATAGAAACAATAGACATTCACCTTCTGGGATTCTTTTTTTCCATTAGACTCAAACTTCCTTATGACTTACTAAGCTTCTATTTGCTTCAATCTCATCTGTAAAATGAGTATAATAATAGCACCTACATTTCAGAATTGTTATGAGGATTGAATGAAAAAATAACAAAGTACTTCAGAGAGCACCCTAAATGTCCTAAGCACTATATAAATGCCAGCCATTATTATAGAGGTAAGACTTTATTGATTGACTTTCATGTGAATCGTTGTCATGCATTACAGAGGCAGCTGTGGGAAATAATAGAGAGCTGAACATGGTATCACAAAAACCTCTATTCAGATTCAGCCTGAGACACTGACTAGTCGGGTGATCTTGGCTAAGTAGCAACCTCCATTTTTGCTTCACAAAGAATAACACCTATTTGTAGCCAAAAAAGATTTAGAGTACATTATAGAATGAAAATGGATAATTTTGATTATGTTAATTTAAAAAGTCTGCCCTTTGATCCAGCAGTCACAGAATGGGAAACACAAATGAGATAAGTAGAATTAGGTTCCTCCCAACAAAAAATTAGGCTAAAATTGTGTTGGGTTTTACTTGTGAGAATCATAGTATATTTAAAGGGATTAGACATGGCACCCAAATATTCATAAGTCATGGCTATCCAAAGCACAGTCTTCATGCTGGTAAACGTGAAGGAAGAAATCTAAATGAGACAGCCAACAAAGCATATTTGCATCAAGCTGAATCAGAAGATGTCTAGCATCTTGAGAATGCTGGATACTGGCAAACCCAGGTTAATTAGTAATAGATTAGCTAATAAGTAGAACATGGTTTGGTGGAGACTGTGTTCAGTTTGGTACCGACATTACCTGAAAGTGCAATCAAATAAGCAAGACAGAAGGGAAAGTGATATCCAGATATGTGCAGCTTCTAGTCTAGAAATCTATGGATGAAATTCAATGACATTCAAAGGAGATATATTTTTTATTAAAGCTTTTTATTTGCAAAACATATGCATGGGTAATTTTTCAACATTGACCCTTGCAAAGCTTTTTATTACAAATTTTCCCCTCCTACCTCCCGCCCCCTCCGCTAGATGGCAGGAAGGCTAATACATGCTAATTGTGTTAAAATACATGACAAATTGAATATGTGTATACATATTTATACAGTTATCTTGCTGTACAAGAAAAATCAGGTCTACAAGAAACAAAAACCTGAGAAGGAAAACAAAATGCAAGCAAACATTAATAGAGAATGTGAAAATGCTATGTTGTGGTCCACATTCAGATCCCAAAGGCCTTTCCCTGGGTGTATATGACTTTCTTCATCACTGAACAATTGGAACTGGTTTGAAATATCTCATTGTTGAAGTGAACTATATCCATCAGAATTGATCATCATATAATCTTGTTGATGTGTATAATGATCTCCTGGTTCTGCTCATTTCATTTAGCATCAGTTCATTCAAGTCTCTCCAGGCCTCTTTGAAATCATCCTTTCTTTTCTTACATTACAATAATATTCTATGCATTCATATACCATAATTTATTCAGCCATTCTCCAATTGATGGGCATTCATTCAGTTTCCAGTTTCTAGCCACTACAAAAAGGACTGCCACAAACATTTTTGCAAATGTGGGTCCCAAAGGAGACCTATTTCTAAGTAGCAATAATAACTCACAAGAAATAGGAAGGTTTGTCTGTCTTCCAAGTCCTTCTGGCAACTAGGCCTTAAAGAGACAAAAAGTATATCAGCTTCAGTCAATAAATAACAATAACACATCAAATTTACTTAATTATGCAATTGAAAGATTCAAAGTATTCAGTCATCACCATCTGAAAGAGATCCCAAAATGAAAATTTCCAAAAATATATATATAGTCAAATTCTGGAACTTTCAGGTTAAGGATAGAATATTGCACTTATCCAGAAAGAAACAATATAAGTACAGTAGAGCAACAGGATTACACAAAATTTAACAGCTTTTATATTAAATGACCAGAGGGCTTGGAATATAATATTCCAGAGAGCAATGATGCTAGAATTACAACCAAAAATCACCTGCCCAGCAAAACTGAGTATAATTCTTTGGGGGAAAAGTGGAAATTCAATGAGATAGAAATTTTTCAACCATTTGTGTGGAAATGTCTCCTCTCCACAAGCTCGCATTTTATGGGATGGATGATAGGAGACAAGATGCCATCTCCTATATATATAAAGCCAAGATATAATCAGGATAAAGTGAAAATAATAAACAGAGAGAAACCAATACTATTAAAGTATCTTGAAAAATATTTCTAGTAGAAGGTGGGATTTTAGTCATGGCAGCTAAAGGTTAAGAATTTCTGATCTCTAGGAATTATGGAGTATGTTAAGAACTGCTTGAGGATAGGAAATGGAAATGTGAGTTTAATGATAGGGGACTTATGGATGAGTAAACTCTATTGATCAGTGAAAATCAACACTTTTTTAATAAAGCTTTTTATTCTCAAAACACATGTACAGATAGTTTTCAACTTTCACCTTCGCAAAACCTTATGCTCCAAATTTTCTCTCCCTTTACCCCATTCTCTCCCCTAGACAGCAAGTAATCCAGTATGTTAAGCATGTGCTGTTCTTCTATACATATTTCCACAATTATCATGCTGCAAAGAAAAATCAGATAAAAAAGGAAATAAATGAGACAGAAAAAAGCAAGCAAACAATAACAAAAAGGCAAAAATGCTATGTTGTGATCCACATTCAGTGTTGTTGGTCCTTTCTCTCGGTTCAGATGGCTATCTCCAACACAAGTCCACTGAAATTGGCCTGAATCCCCTCATTATTGAAAAGAGCCAAGTCCATCATAGTTGATCACATAATCTTATTGCTGCTGTGTACAATGTTCTCTTGACTCTACTCACTTTACTTGGCACCAGTTCATGCAAGTTTCTTCATGCCTTTCTGAAATTATCCTGCTGATCATTTCTTATAAAACAATAATATTCTATAACATTCATATCAGGTCAGCACTTTCTCTGCAACTTCTAATTTTAGAGAGTTGCCTAGAACATTCATTGAAAGGATAAAGTGATTTGTCCAGAGTCATGCTACTAGTAGGCTTCAGAGGTAAGTTGAACTCCAAACTTTCTGACTTTCAGGGTGGTATCTTGTCAGTTATACTGTGCTGCCTCTCAAAATTATTTTTTTTAAATTCAATCATATAATAATATCATAAAAGGCACTCAATTAATTTATAAGAACTAATTTATCTGGATGTAATTTCCTTTATGTAAACCTAAAGAGAGTGTATTGTAGTGCCACAGCACCTTGTAATTGGCACTGTTCATTCCATTTTTTTAAGTGATAAGTTGTGCATTTTCAGATTTTCAGATAAGAACAAAACTAGCAGCAGTAATTTTAAAAATTTTATTAGGCTGGAAAGATGATCTAATATCATCAAATGAGACTGTGGAGATCAGTGTAAAACTCTGAAATGGAGTCCTAAAAGTCAAATATTCAAGCACTGAGGGAATGCTATGCAAGAGTTCATGAGGAAAATTTCTAGCAAAAGACACTTTTTTTTTTTGCAGATTGCCCCCTCTCATGGAGTCCCATATGCTAGCTAAATGGAAATACTTTCTGACTGCAGATTTCATCCATCCTTCTCTCACTTCTATGTCACAGATGTGACACAAACCAGACTCAGATCCAGTGATACTTGTCTCTTTAGCTTTCTCTGATCATACCTCTTCTTAATGTTCTTTCTCTCTGCAATTTACCTTGTATTATTTTTATTTCTGTGCACATCTTTTATACATCCAGCAGACTTTGATATTCTTGTGGTCATGGATTGTTTCAATGTCATACTTACTCTTAGCGTCCAGGTCCATAAATAGAATGAGTGCTTCACATAGAGTAGGTGCTAAATAAAGAAGTTTTGACTTGTCCAACACCCATTCCTATTAAAAACACTAGAGAGTATAGGAATAAATGGGGTTTTCCTTAAAATGATTAGTAGCATCTACTTAAAACCATCAGCAAGCATCATATGTAATGAAGACAAACTAGAACCATTCCCAATAAGATCAGGAGTGAAACAAGGCTGCCCACTGTCACCATTACTATTTAATATTGTATTAGAAATGTTAGCTTTGGCAATAAGAGAAGAAAAAGAGATAAAAGGAATTAGAGTAGGTAATGAAGAAACCAAATTATTACTCTTTGCAGATGACATGATGGTATACTTAGAGAACCCTAGAGACTCAACTAAAAAACTACTAGAAACAATTCACAACTTTAGTAAAGTTGCAGGATTCAAAATAAATCCACATAAATCATCAGCATTCTTATATATTACTAACAAAGTTCAGCAGCAAGAGATAGAAAAAGAAATTCCATTCAGAATAACAGATGATAGCATAAAATATTTGGGAATCTATTTGCCAAGAGAATGTCAGAAACTATATGAACTAAACTACAAAACACTTTCCACACAAATAAAATCAGACCTAGTCAATTGGAAAAACATTAAGTGCTCATGGGTAGGCCGAGCAAATATATTAAAAATGACAATACTACCCAAACTAATTTATTTATTTAGCGCCATACCAATCAAACTCCCAAGAAATTATTTTACAGACCTAGAAAAAATAGTAGCAAAGTTCATTTAGAAGAACAAAAGGTCAAGAATTTCAAGGGAATTAATGAAAAAAAAGACAGATGAAGGTGGCCTTGCTGTACCAGATCTAAAACTATATTATAAAGCAGCGGTCATCAAAACCATTTGGTACTGGCTGAGAAATAGAGCAGTCAATCAGTGGCATAGGAAAGGATATCAGGACAAGCTAGGTAATAATGTTAGCAATTTAGTGTCTGATAAACCCAAGGACCCCAGCTTTTGGGATAAGTACTCACTATTCGGCAAAAACTGCTGGGAAAATTGGAAACTAGTGTGGAAGAAATTAAGGCTGCACCCATACCTAACACCACATACCAAGATAAGATCTAAATGGGTTCGTGATCTAAATATAAAGAGGGACTTTGTAAGCAGGTTAGAGGAACGTAATATAGTTTATCTCTCAGACCTGTGGAGATGGAATAAATTTATGTCCAGGGAAGATCT
>JAJPUD010008606.1:67601-86683 GCA_023553655.1 Myrmecobius fasciatus | reverse complement strand
CCACGCTGGGGCCGCCTGGGAGTTCGAGGGAGGGCTCTCTGCCCACCCCAAGGGGAGGCCATGGACACTCTGGGGTTGCGGGGGAGGGGGGAAGAGGCGGGCCCAATGCTCCGTAAACGCTGAAGGGGGGGGGGTTTGAACAAAGGGATGGACGAGACCTGGCTCCCTGCCTTCCCTTGCAATGGTGGGGGGAGAGTGATGGGGCAAGGGGAGGAGTGAGGAAGCAGCCCCTTTCTCTGGTTTGGGTCCTCCCGCCCAGGATGAGGGGCCCACCAGGGATGGGATCCCCCCTAAGGCTCAGCCGGCTCTGGGCCTTTTCGAGGAGCGCCATCAAACCCCTGCCCTTCTCTCAGGTACACAAAGTGCGCATCTATTAGGCACCCACAGAATGCCAGGCCTGCCCCCGGGCTCTGGTTCAGAGTTCAGAGCCGCAGCCTGGGCCTTCCTTCCTGAGACCCAGCCCGTCTTGCCCAGATGCTTGAACCCAGAGTAAAAGGCTGTCTTGAATCTGCCGGGGGGTCAGGGAGGAGAAGGGTGCGGAGAGAGGGGACTCAGACCCCGGGCCGACACCCAAGGATACCACAATGACAAGCTGGTAATGCCCTTCAGCCTCGAGGCCCTTGGGGCAAAGGGTTTTCTTGACAAAGATACTGCATTAAAGCAAATAGTGCTCGGGATGACACAGCTACTAAGTATCTGAAGCCGAATTTGAATTTAGGTCTGCCCGACTCCCAGGGCGCTATCCACTGAGCCACCTAGCCGTCTCTGAGGAGGAGTCTGATTCAGTTGATGATGTGAGTGGGAAAAGCTCTTGACGTTCAGTTGTGCATTTGGATCTCACACATATAAACCCACCCCCCCCCAAGGTAGGTGTTATCCCCATTTTATATATGAGAAGACTGAGGCTGGAAAAGATCTTCACTATCACATAGCAAGTAAAGGTCAAAGTTTGAATGCCCCCTAAACTGCCATTTTCTAAAAGAGGAGGCTGTGTGCCCACAGTACCCAATGGTACCCAACAGTAAATGCCCCCAGGGACCAATAGGCCAGGTCCAATATCTACCCACACTTTGTGAACAACAGATCAGGGATTCCACATTGCAGGAGGGTAGGGGAGAGTGGGGATAAAGGGGGTGATGGGGAGGAGAAGATTGGGTACAAGGGAGCACAGAAGCCTGGGAAGAGGGCATCAGCAGACTGAGCTGGGGTTCTGAACCTTTGGGGATTAGGGGGAGGCTGGAGGGTGGCAGTAGGCCAAACCTTTGAAGGAATTGTTGGGATCTGGGTTGGATTCTCCATCCCAGGGGTTTAGGTGGGAGGGACAGGGGAGATTATCTGTGGGTAACTGCTTCCCCCTCCCAGGGTTTCCAGTTGGGCTCTGCCCCAGATTTCTCTCTCTTCCATGTAGTCTCCCCCCCCCCCAATCCAAGACAGAGAATTCCTTTTAACAATGCCAGCAGAACATGCCTTGCCCCAATTCCTCCAGAACCCCAAACTCCAACTGGACTGTCCTTCCAGTCTCCAGCCCTGTGTCTCCTCCTTGAGACCTCAGCTGAGATCCTGTCTCATTTCACCAAGAGCTCCCTCTTCTCCCATCCTTATCTCAGCCTCCCTGTTCTCACCACTCCAATCCATCCTCCACTCAGCTGTGCCACAGTGGGAAGAGTTCTGAGTCTGGAGTCACTTCAAATATTAATCTGAAACTTCCTAACCTTTGTGACCCTGGAAAAGGTCACTTAACTGCTTCCTGCCTTAGTTCCCTCCACTGTAAAATGGAATAAGAGCATCTACTTCACAGGGTTGTTGGGTCAAACGAGATATTTATAAAGTGCTTACTACAGTACTTAGCATATAGTTGGTGCTATATAAATGCTTATTCGATGTTAAATTAAGTTTCTTTAAATGCGATTTGGACTGCCTATCTCCACCCCCCCCCCCTTCCAATAAATTGCAGTTTGTTCCAGTTATCTATTCATAGAAACCGTTGGAGGTCCCTTCCAACACTGGAACCTACTGAAGGATCGACTGGAGGAAGCCATTGGCAGAGGAGCAGCTTGACTGTGTCCCCAAAGACTCAAGTAGCTGCTGATCTTGAATGAGTGATGATCAAGGCTGTCAGTGGATCCAAGCCTAAATAGCCCTTTAATGTCAGGGACACAATTTAGCAGCAACCAAAAGGATTCTGACAATTACCCAGATCCATTTCCCATTTAAGTCCATTACCCATTTCAGTGGACTTCAAATTATGAGGCAGAAGTGATCATCCAGGGGCACAGATTGGAGTACCCCCCTGGCCCAGGTCTTTCCCCAAATCACAAAGAAGCCTTCATTTAATAGCTAAAGACTAGGAGACCCAGAAAGGAGCTCCACCCCTCCTGAAGTCACTTGGGAAGGATTTTAAGCCTTCTCTTTGACTCCAGGGGCAGAGGCCCCTGCACTGTGGCCCTCTGAAAGCTTTCTTGGAATAAGGAAAAGCTCCTTTTCCAAGGCAAAGGTATACATGTATTTGAATCAGGGATGAACCTGAACACGTAATCACTAAAATGCAGATTTCCTGATCTCATGATCTCCTTTTGCCAAGATTTATCCAGCACTTATCTGTGAGATTCCCTTTAGTCAGGGGGAGAAAGGGACGTGCTTATTGAGTTCTGGTAAGACAAAGTCCTGCGTGTGACCTGCCTTTCCCCACCCCCTTCCCAGGCATCCTTTCAAGACAGGAATGTACCCACAGTTCCAGGAATGGGAAGGCCCCGTTCTGCACAAGGATCTCTGTTTGCCTCTTTCCAGGGAAATATTAACTCTTCTCTGAACCGAGGAGCCAGTCTCCTTCCTGACTAAACTCATCTAATTTTAAGAGCTAGAGTCATGAGGAAACGCTCCCAGTTGTCTCTGCCATATCCCACCCTTCACGGGCTTGGGAGTGAGGGCATTTCTTTTCACAGGGCCTTGGGCAGGGGGCCAAGAATTTCCAAACTGAAAGTCCACCCTGAAGAAAGTTGTTGGAGCTACCAGTCCCCAAACTTGGTTCAAGTTCAAGGTAGCTGGGGATGACCTCTCTGAGTAGGATTGGGTGGGGCTTTGGCTTCTTGTGCAATCTCTAGCAGGATAATCACTTGTTTGTTCCAAAGCAATGGGACTTCTAGTAATCAGGGACAGAATCAAAATAGATTCCCTCAGCCAAGTCCATGGGCATCTTTTCTGGGCACATGCCATGTGACCCCCAGGTGCCAGCCCTTGTCCTAGAGGCTGGCCATGAAGAGAGCTGCTGAAGTGGTGAAGGATTCGTGGTCTTGGGCCTGGCACTGGGGGAGGGGAGACCTAAGGATGGTTCAGGCCAGAAAGTCGGTTTAGGAAAGGGGAGTGGATAATTTGACAAGTCAGGTTCGATTAACCTCATTTCTCTTTTTGACAGAATTACTAAATGAGAAAATAAAGGGAATACCCTGATTATGTAGTTAGCCTGGATTTCAACATCTCTCAGACTACTTTTATGGAGAAGGTGGAGAGGAAGAGAGGAATTAGAAAAAAAGGGCAATCTAATGGATTTAGAGCTGGTTAGATGACCAGTGAGACTCAAATACTCAAAAATAGTTCATAAGGTCTCCAATGGAGTATCCTAGGGATCTGTCCTTGGTCCTGTTCTGTTTAATAATTTTTGTTAGGCCTCATAAGGCAGCTGGTCACATTTGCACATAACAAAGAATTGGGATAAATAATCAAAACACTGGATAACAGAGAACAATCTTTTAAAAAATTTTTCTACTACACATTAAAACAATTTTTTTAATATTATTTATTTATTTATTTATTGAGGCAATTGGGGTTAAGAGACTTGCTCAGGTCACCCAGCTAATAAGTGTTAACTCAGGTCCTCCTGATGTCAGAGTCAGTGCTCTATCCAGCTGACCTCAACATTTTCTTTAAAAATGTTTCGACTTTCAAATTCAATTTCTCTCTCTCTCTCCCTCCCTCCCTTCTTCAGACAGCTGTTCGTTCTTTGGAGGCAGATAGCATACTTCATGAATCCTTTGGGATTATTTTGGATCTTGCTGTTGCTGAGAATAGCTGTTATTCATAGTTCTTCATCAAATAATTATTACTGTATACAGTGTTCTCTTCTTTCTGTTTACTTCACTGTGTGTCAGTTCATATACACATTCCCATGTTTTTCTAAAGTCATATTGATTGTCATTTTTTATAGTACAATAATATTCCATTCCAACCATATACCACAACTTGTTCAGCCATTGCCTAATTGATGGACATCCCCTCAATTTCCATTTTTTTTTTGCCACCACAAAAAGAGCTGCTATAAATATATTTTTTGTACAAATAGGTCTTTCTCTCCCTCTTTTTAAATTTTTTTTTAATTGACAGCAGAATCTTAAATATTTTTCCAGGCTTGAGCACTGCCCTGAAACTAATATGTTGAAATTCAATAGAAAACTCTTTCATTTGGATTAAAAAACAAAACAAAACAAACAACAACAACAACAAAAAACTTCCTTTCATATAAGAGAGAGAGGTGCAGCTAGGTGGCGCAGTGGATAGAGCACCAGCCCTGAAGTCAGGAAGACCTGAGTTCAAATTTGATCTCAGACACTTAACATTCCCTAACTGTGTGACCCTGGGCAAGTCACTTAACCTCAATTGCCTCAGCAAAAAGCAAAAAAAAACAAAAAAAACAAAAAAAAAAACATATAAGAGAGAGAATGCCTGAATAGACAATAGGCATTCTGAAGAGGATCTGGTGGTCTGAGTGAACTGCAAGTTCAATATGAAATCCTGGTTCCTCTGTGAGGCAGGAGCCTGTATAACCTTGGACCAGCCATTGCTCTCTCCAGCTTCATTCTCTGCAGGCTTTTCAAAGTCTTTCTGGGGCTTCTGATCCCAGAGAATGCCAAGCGCTCCTAAGAGAAGTGAAACCCTACATTCCACATAGCATCTTTAGCCAAGTCTTAGCTGCCCACTAGACAGTGGGGGAACTTCCTGCCTGGTAAAGCCAGGCTTCTATTTCTAGTTGCATCCCATTTCTGCTCCCAGCCCTGGCATTGAGCAATGGGTTGTGTAAGTAATGCATGGCTGTCATAGAGTCTGAATCTAAGTCAGTAAATGGCTAAAACTGAGTGAGTTGATATGAAATAAATTGGACTTGAGAGAAAGAGTCCACTAGATCCAGCAGGCCCTGACTGCTCCCTTCTTAAAGAGCCATGAAGGCCTCCCCATGGGAGTCCAAGAGAGATGCAGGATACACAGATCTGAGGTTAAGGGAAAAAATATTATACAGCAACAAGAAAAAAAAAAAGTTAAATACCACAGAGATACAATCAATATTTCACAAGCTGGGATTGCAACCAAAAATAATACCCAATAGAGTATAATCCTAAATAAATAAATAAAAGGAAATTTAATGAATTGGAGGTCTTTCAGGTATTTGTGACAAAAAAATGGAAGGAAATGGAAATGTTGATATACAAGATCCAAAAGAAATATAAGGAAAACAATAAAGACTAATTGTAAGGGGCTCATTGAGGTCAAACTTTATTTATATATGAAAATGTTATCAACATTCTTAAGACTATCATCTTTATGAAGGTAGTTTGAAAGAAAGGTCAGGCCTGAATTGAATAAAATGGAATGATTCTAAAAAACTAAATTGGGAAGGTAAAAGAGCAATTATGCCTTTTTTTTTTTTTCCTTTTTTGCTGAGGCAATTGAGGTTAAGTGACTTGCCCAGGGTCACACAGCTAGGGAATGTTAAGTGTCTGAGACCAAATTTGAATTCAGGTCCTCCTGACTTCAGGGCTGGCGCTCTATCCACTGTGCCACCTAGCTGCCAACAATTATGTTTTACAATGGAACATAAAAGGAAGCAGGTGAAGGTGGGAGTGGAGGGCTGGTCCAGCTGGAATTTTACTCTCATGGGATTTGAAAATAACATTTATATCTAAAATGGCATACAAATCTAAATTTATAAAGATAGAAGAGAACTAGAGAACAAAATAAAGGAGGGGCTTTTTTAGAAGAGGGTATAGATAAAGATTTAGGAGGGGGGAAAAGATAAGGGAGAAATTTAAATAAGTGTGTAGATTAAGATTTAGAAAGGTAGAGATGAGCACAAGGGAGGGACTCTTTTTTAAATAGCTTTTTGTATTCAAAATATATGCAAAGATAGTTTTCCATATTCACTCTTGCCAAATCTTGTGTCCCAAATTTTTCTCCCTCCCTTCCCCCACTCCTCCCTTAGAATGCAAGTAATTCAATGTATGTTAATGTGCAATTCTTCTATACATATTTCCACATTTATCATACAGCACAAGAAAAATCGGATCAAAAAGAAAAAAAAAGCAAGCAAACAACAAAAAGTGAGAATACTGTGTTGTGATCCACATTCAGTTCCCACAGTGCTCTTTCTGGAAGCAGATAGCTCTCTCCATCACTCTTGGAAATGACTTAAATCACCTCATTGTTGCAAAGAGATAACTCCATAACAGTTGATCATCACATAATCTTGTTGTGTACTCATTTCACTTTGCATAAGTTCATGTAAGTCTCTCCAGGCCTCTCTGAAATCCTCCTGCTGGTCATTTCTTATAGAAGAATAATATTCCATGACATTCATATACCATAATTTATTCATCCATTCTTCAACTGATGGGCATCCACTCAGTTGTTCTGGTTCCTTACTACTACATAAAAGGTTGCTACAAACATTTTTGCAAAGGGAAGGATCCTTAAAGGGGTGGATAGAATAAGAAATAGGAGGGTTAGAGGAGAGGAAAAGATAATTGGGATAGAATAAAAAGAGAGGCTGAGAAGGACAATAGTGGGTTAAAAAACAGAATGGAGAGAAATTGGAAAATGGTGATTGTTAACTTTGAATGTAATTGGGATGAACAAAATAGAAATAGGAGAATGGATTAAAAATCAGAATCAACACTATGCTATTTATAAGAAATATGTTTAAGAACGAGAAACACAGGCAAATTAAAATAGAGGGTTGTAATAAAGTTTCTTATGCTTCAGCTGATGCAAAAAAAAAGGCAGAACAATTATGATCTAAAACAAAGTTATGGCTAAAATAAATTTAATTAAAAGAGACAAACAGTAACTGTATTTTGATAAATACCATAGACAATGAAATAATATCAATACTGAATTTATATGCACCAAGTACTATAGTATCTAAATTTATAGAAGAAAAGTTAAATGAATTATAGGTGGGAATACATAGTAGCAATATAATGATGGGAGACTTTAATCTTCCCCTCTCAGAACTAGATAAATCTAACTAAAAAATAATAAAGTTAGCAAAGTAGCAGGATATAAAGTAAATCCAAATAAATCATCAGCATTCTTATATATTACAAATAAAACCCTGCAAGAAGAGATGGTGAGAGAAACTCCATTTAAAATAACTCCAGGTAGGGCAGCTAGGTGACCAGCTTTCAAGTCAGGAGGACCTGAGTTCAAATTTGATCTCAGACCCTGGGCAAGTCACTTAACCCCAATTGCCTCAGCAAAAAGCAAAATAAAAAAAAAATAATAAAATAACTCCAAGTAAAATAATACATGGAAGCAAGTACCTACTAAAAAAAAAAAAAACACAGGAACTATAAAAACAAAATTATGAAGAAAAAAAAATTGTGAAAATAAAACCAGATTTAAATAATTGGAGAAATATTTATTATTCATGGATAAGCAGGGACAATATAATAAAAAAAATACTTTACCTAAGTTTATTTATTCAATGCCATCCCAATTGAATTATCAAAAAATATTTTACCAAATTAGAAAACTATAATAATAAAACTTGTTTGAAAGAACAAAAAGTCAAGAATATCAAAGGATAAATGAAGGAGGTTTAGCAGTACCACAACTTAACTATAAGGCAGTAATTATCAAAACTCTGATTCTGACTAAGAAATAGAAAAGTAGATCAGTGGAACAGAGCAGAAATACAATTTACAGCATCAATTAAATATAGTAACTTTGTATTGGGCATGTGAAAACTTAAGTTTTGGGGATAAGAATTCATTATTTGGCAAAAATTGTTGGGAAAACTAGCAGCAGTATGGCATAAATTGAGCATAGACCAATATTGTACACCATTTACCAAGATAAGGTCAAAATGGATATGTGCCCCAGATATAAAGATATTACAAGAAAATTTGAGTATGGAACATATTACTTATCAGATTTATGGTTAGATGAATAATTTATGAATAAAAAAGAGAGAAGAGAGTGAGAAGCAAAGTGGATAATTTTGCTTACATTTAATTAAAAAAGGTTTTGAACAAATATAACAAACGTACTCAAAATCAGAAGAAAAGCAAAAAACTGGGGGAGGGAAATTTTTATAGACAATTTCTCAGATAACGGTCTCTAATCCAAATATGTAAACATTTTGTAAATGCTATAAGAATACAAGTCAATCCCCAAGTGATAAATGGTGAAAGGATATCAACAAGTAGTTCTCTGCTGAAAAGATCAAAATAATTTATAGTCATATAAAAATGCTCAAAGTCATTATTGATTAGAGAAATGCAAATTAAAACAACCTTGAGATACTATTTTACACCTATCAGATTGGCAAAAATTGATTGAAGAGGAAGGAGAAATGTTGGTGGGAATGTGGAAAAATTGGGACATTGATTCACTTTTGTGATCCAGCCATTTTGGAGAGTGATCTGGAATTATAGTACTATTAGATCTATTCTTTCCAAAGATGATAAGAGGAAAGGGAAAGAATTTATATATTCAAAAATATTTATTGCTGCTCTCTTTGTGGTGGCAAAGAACTGGAACTGGAGAGGATGAACATCAATTGGGGAATGGCTGAATAAGGTATGGTAATATAATTGTGATAGAATACTACTGTGCTGTAAGAAACGATAAGCTTGATGATCTTAGGAAAAACAGATAGACCTGAATGAAATAATAAAGAGCAAAATAAGCAAAACCAAGAACACACTTTATACAATGATAGCAATACTATTTTAAAAACAACTCTGGTAACTAAGTCATTTTGATTATTATAGATAACCAGATTAGCTACAAACGATATATGAAGGAAGATGCTATTTGCATCCAAAGAACTGATAAGTAGAAGTATATATAGAATGATTTCACACACACACACACACACACACACACACACACACAGAGTTGTGTCTAATGGTAGACATCTCTAAGACTAGGGTGGGGGAAGGGAAGAAAAAAGAAATTTACATGATAACTTTATTGTATGTTTAAAAAGAATAACAAGTTGTACATAATAGAATTGCAATTTCATTGCAGTTATCTTTTAAAAACAATTCTACTTTGTTATGGAAATGCCTATTTTATTTCATAAATTAAAAATAAAATAAAATTAAAAACCCAACAAGTCTAAGGTTAGTGTGGACCTGACATGAAGCTAAGATACCATGATATAACTCCAGGGGATCTAGGGGAATCACTTCCTATCTGTTCCCCATCCCAACCTCTACCCTGTCAGACATACAGAACACACACAGGGGAGTCCATAGGTGAAATTCTTGGCTGCCCCAAACCGAATCTAGACTCTGTTCCCACTGACAGGGGGATCAACAGGATAGAATCTATGAGGGAACCCTTGAAGTTGCTCTTAGAGTCTTCCGTGAGAGCAATGTTTTGCTAGAGGGAAGGAGAGAAGGAACTACATCTTAGACAAGAAAAATAGCCTAGATCATGGGAGGGAGAGATTAAGAGAAGGAAGAAAAGGAGGGGGGAAAAGGGAGGGGAGGAAGAGAGAAAAAAGGAAAGAGAGGTTGCTTGTCTCATTTTTGAAGAGGACTAAAATGACATCACTATGTTGGGATCAAATTACAGTGTATCCCACTGTGGCTGATCAGACTATCAGAAATGCTCTACCAGAGATCAGGTACACATAGTCTATATGAACATTTGGGAAGAGATGTCTCTAAATTTGCACAGCTCACGTTTCTTTTGAATTCTGCTTTGTTCAGAGAGCAGGGCGGCTTCTCTGCTTGGGGCACGCATGCTGGGTGGTCCTGTGCCAGTGTTGACTATGTCACACTATGGGTTCTAAAGTTCTTCAGAGAACTCAAGAATGTTCTCCTATCACTTCTTCTGACCACCACTCGAAGGCTTGCCCTGTGTGAGTTCTCCATAAAATAATCTTTTAGGCAATAGTCTGTGGTTGGCGTTTGAACAACGTGACCAGTATGAACTGTGCTCTCTCTCTACAGTAGTCTCGAGGCTTGACAGGTTAGTTTGAGAAAGGACCTCATTGTCCAGCACCTTATCTTGCCCAGTGATCTTTAAGATCTTCTTAAGACAATTCAAATAGAAGTGACCCACTTTCCTAGCATGGCACTAGCAGACTGACACGTACCTACCACAATGAGGTCAGCACAATGACTCTGTGACCTCCCTCAGGTAGTCAAGTAGCTCTTATCTCCCACGCTCTCCTTTCCAGCCTCCCAAACACTGAGATAGCTCTGGCAATGTGTGTGGTAATGTGATTATCAGAGAGGGAGGAAGGCAGTGAGGAAGATGAGGGAGAGAAGAAAGGGAAAGATAGGAAGGGAAGAAAGGAATCATGGATGACAATGGAAGGAAGGAGGAAAAAAGGAGGAAGGAAGAGTAGAAAGGAGGGAGGCATGAAGGAAAGGGAAAGGAGGGAAGGATGGAATTGGAGGGAGGAAGAAAATGAGAGAGTGGGAAAGAGGAGGCCATTGTGAGCACCAATTTGGACTTGAGGGGTGCTCTGGGATTGGCTTCTCTTCCCCTCCCCCCATGTCCCACCTTCATCTTGAGGGTGCCTTTCCAAGCCTCCCCTTCTAACTGGAAGATTTGGCCTGTGTCTTATCTCACAGCTCTTTCCCATGCTGCTCTCCAGGCTCAGGCTTTTTTTGTTTTACTCCTTAGGCCAGAACTCATGGGACATCCTCTTCCCACAAAGAGCCCTTGGACAAGAAATGAGAAAAGATGGAGGGGCAAATTATTGTTTGGAGGATTAGGGGAGTGGACCAAGGTCCTGACAGATGGAGTATTTTCATAGAGAGCAGAACATACTCAAGAGGTGCTTTGGGATCCTTGTGCTTCACAGTAGTGTCCCCTCCTTTTAACCTCTAGGAGTTCTCAGCAGGTGATTCTTTTTTTTTTTTTTTTTGCTGAGGCAATTGAGGTTAAGTGACTTGCCCAAGGTCACAGAGCTAGGGAATGTTAACTGTCTGAGATCAGATTTGAACTCAGGTCCTCCTGACTTCAGGGCTGGTGCTCTATCCACTGTGCCACCTAGCTGCCCCTCAGCAGGTGATTCTTGAGCCACTCTTCCCAAATTTCCTGAGGCTAGGGAATCAAAAAGCTGTGCTGCTAGGAGACCAAGAGCTAGTCTATCTGGGCAAGGTACTCAGCAAATACTTGTCCTGGGAAATGACCTAATCAGGAAGATGGCCCTAAGGCCCACAGAGTTAGAGCTGGAAAAGACTCTAGAGGTCATGTGGTCCAACCCCTCAGTTTTCAGGTGAAAAAACAGAGGCCAGAGAATTTGACCAAGTTGCCTGAGGTCACAGAGATGTAAAGTGAGGCCCGTAAGCCCAGGGGCCCTGACTGAACACATTTCTAGGGCTCCCCAGTAGCTGGATAGATAGAGTTCCTGGGTGAGCGTCAGCTCCTGGCCCTGGAGGCCACTGCCAGGCCAGAAGCCCATCTGAAGTGCCTGTTGACTGTATGTTTTCAAGGGCTTGGGCCTGGCTGGGGGAGGGAGAAGAGGAGGGGCCTGGGCTGAAAGGGGTTAGAAACCCAACCTGTTTTGCATTTCCCACACTGGCACATCCTTCTCTCCCAAGCTGGCATCTTCCCTCTGGCTTCAGGCCAACTGGCCTTGCAATTTTTGTTTGCCAGAAGTCCCTGTCGTCACTTCTGGGCTCCTGGCAGTCTCCAGTGAGACACATAGGCAGATAATCCAGGGACCCAAACATCACGGGTTCTTGTCAGTATTTTCCAAGGAGGGTTTGGCTGGCAGGTGCAGGTAGTGCCCACTGGTTCTCTCAGATTCAGCTTCATGGCCCTAGCCTCTGAGCAGGAGAGATTGCCCAAAGCTTTCAGGGTTCAGTCCACTGTGACCTCTTGGAGGTGAAGAAGAGTTGCCTGGAGCAGAGAGGAAATGTAAAGGGGTGGGCTTTTCCTCTCCCTCTCATGGCCCCATGGTCTTCTTCTTGTGGAGAAAGTTTCCTTTCTATAGAAATCCGGGTATTCCTGAAAGGCAGATTGAGACCTAGATCCAAACCTCTGCTGGTGGCAGGAGGAAACCCCTCCATGAAGGCCTGGGAACGGAGGGGCCACCTTGTGAGCTGGGCCATAGGTCTGCCCTTCCTTGGGACACAGAGAGAGGCTTTTTGTTGTGGAGAACTTGAGGGAGGGGGAGGGGGAGCTGAGACCACTCCAGGGACCCAGCTCTGGACCCCCCACTCTGTGAAACGGGACAATATTTGCAGCTACTCTCCCAGGCTCTTTGAGGATCACCTGAGACGACGCGAAAAAGACTGAGTAAAGCCTTAAAGCCCTTTGGGAAGGCTAAGTCTCCACCCCCAGCACCCCAGAACCGGAGAGCGCATCCTTCTGCAGGGAGAGTGCAACGCGTGATCTTGCCAGCAGGCGGCGCGCCTGAGCAAACTCTCTGCCGCCTGAATGGCAACCGGACTCAGGCGGCGAACAGCTCCGGGGGCTGGACCCCCCGCCGCCTGACTTTGGAGGCGAACGTTCAAGATAGTAAAATGGGCACAGCTGAGAGCGAGGGAGAAAGGAGGGAGGAAATGGGGGAGAGCAGGGAAGCAAGACTGCCATCCCCCACCCCCCATGATGCTTCTCCCTGACCCTGGGTCCCAGCCAGTGGATCCCCAAGCCCGTATTTCTACTATTGCCTGACCTCAGGTCTCCCGCCCTGGCCTCTGGGTAGACTGAGGCAGGAGGGAACACAGTGGGTGTTCTCAGCCTGGAACACAGCAGCATCTCTCTGTCCCCTACACCATTTGGAATGGCCAATCCACCCTCTCACTCAGGTGGAAGGAAAGTGGCCCTAATGCTCCCCCCACGCCCCCATCCCTCACATCCCCTCCCTCCTCTGAGCTCTCCCTCAGGGCTGGCGCCTCCAAAGCACCAAGGACTCACCCTGAGTCCCCTCCAGCTCCCACAGGCAGGGAACATGCTGCAGACACCCATTAGGCTCTTCGCGCCTCTTCCCTACCCTGATGGGGACCGTGATTCAGCCTCCTTTGGGGTGGCTTGTTTCCAAAAGGCCTGAAGGAGAGTGTCCAGAGCAGGGACCCCAGAACACACTAAAGCAATGGGGAGATGTGGCCTGAGAAAAGTGAACTCCGGGAGGACTTTCTGATGTAGGCTGATGTCCAGAAGAACTTCCCAACCATGAGAGCTGTCCCTGTGTGGAAAAGGCTTCCTGAAGAGGGAATGGGGATCCTGAAGAGATCCACAGGGATCTGCAGGCAGAAGGGAGGTGGCTCCTTGTCACACCAGAATTAAGGGCAACTGGGAAAGGTTGGAGGTGAAGCTTGAAGGGAGCCAGGAAGGTCGGGAGATGGAGAGAAGAGTTTTCCAGCCTCGTAAGGGCAGCCAGGGACATTGGCCAGAATCATGAGATGGAGGGTCTTGTTCCAGGATGAGTCACAAAGCCACAGTCAATGGCTCACAGAGTGTCTGGCTATGCCCTGAGAATGGTATAAGGCATAAGAAGTCCGAAAAGTGTGAGGAAGGCAGCCCTTTGCCAAGGGCTTTGAAGGGCAAAGAGGGCATTTTATATTTGATTCTGGAGGCCACGGGGAGCCACTAGTTTTCGAGTGGGGGGGTGACATGGCTAGACCGGGGCTTTATGAAAATTCCCTTCGAGACTGAATGGAGGATGGACTAGAGCAGGATGGCATCTGAGGCAGGCAGACCCCCCTCCCCCTTCTCCAGCAGCTACTGCAATGGCCTGGACCTCTGCCAGGGTGGGAGCAGGACCAGAGGCAAAAAGGGAGTGCATTGAAGAGAAGTGGACAAGGTCAGCTCTGGGATTTGAGATTTGCACCTCTGAGATCCTGCACCCGCGTGAACTTCTGCCCACTGAGTTAGCCCCGAGTGGCCACCTCACAGCCCTGGATGCTTTTCAGGGGGGAGGCATTTTGGGGTTGCCCAGATTTCCAGTTTGTAGGTTCTGAGTCCAGAAGGAATACCTACCGGACCCAGGTTGGCCCCTCTCATCCCCTAATCCCAAAGGCCTGCTGGGAAGCGGGTACCTGGCCTGTCTTGGACCTCCTGAAAGAGAGGGGGCCTGGACAGGAAACTGTGGCCTTTGAGAAGCAAATTGAGTAGTAAAAGCAATAGTTTAAAAGTCAATAAAATATTGTCCCCAAGAGTGAGAGGACAAAGAATTAGCAATAAATAGCACCCGTTGGGCTCAGTTCTGTAGCAAAGGAAAGAGGGGGTGCAGCAGCCCCATGTCCCTCGGAGCGCAGTCTAGTTTTGGACCACACATTTTCAGAAAGAAATGGAGAAGCCATCCTGCAGACTCCCAGAATCCCAGGGAACTCAGCACTTATTTAAACCTACACAGTCACAAAAGGCATTCTCAGGATCCCCAATCAGGGAGCCCCCGGCCTCTGCTGCGGCCCCTCTGGGCGTCATTCCCACTGCTGGGCAGGCAGGAGACCAGGCTGCTGGAGGGTCTCCAGTGTCTGCCTTAGGGAGAGAAGGAACTGAGAAGGTTGGATAGGGAAGGGTGGGGCCCACCCGCTGGGTCAGAGCCCAAGGAAGGCTTGGGGAAGAGGAACCAGACGTGTTTTTGAGCAGAACTGGGCAATTCCCTCCCAGTGTGGACCAGGGATTTCATTCTTGAGAGAACTTTTCTTCATCCAGCCCGGTAGTCAACCTATAGGGCAGCTGGGGGTGCCATAGTACAGAGCGCTGGACCTAGCACCCAGGAGAAAAAGTCCTGAATTCAGATGTGATGTCAGACACTTCCTAGCTGAGCAAGCCATTTAACCCTGTTTGCCTCAGTTTCCTCCTTTGTAAAATGAGCCGGAGAAGGAAGTAGCCAATTGCTCCAGGATCTTTGCCAAGAAGGCCTCAGATGGGGTCACAAAGTGCTGGATCTGAAGGAACAGCAAAACTATAGCTGACCTATAGTAATGCCCTTTGACCCCTAGTCTTCCTGAACTTGCTCTCCACACTGACCCAAGTAACAAGCCGCAGAAGCTGTCCTAGCCATTCTCCCGGACTCTAGCCTCATACCTTTGCCACTAAAACGCAATAAGCCCCAAGAGAACTCATTATCTTGTCCCTATTCCCAGCTCTCCTGCCAGCTCTCCTGCTTCTGGGAAGGACTGGACCCCTTCAGAACCTCGGGCTCATTGTGAAAATCTTTTACTCCCAGTTTTCAATCAATTCTGGAATCTCATCTTTTCATCCTCCACATCCCCTGAAGCCATTGCACTCCCTCCATTCACACGGTGGTCACTGCTCTAGTGCAGGCTCCCATCCTCCCCTCCCTGCCCCACCACTCCCACACCCTCTGGTCTATAATGCAACCTCCTTACAATGGGCACAGGGGTGGTCCCAGCCCTGGCCAAATACTTCAGAGGATGAATGAGAAGCCCTCTAGAGCCCAGTGGCACCAAAATGGATAACTGACTGATTGGGAGCTTCAGGTCCTTTCTCCCAATGTTCCATTCAGTCGCTGCTTCCTCCATGGAGCTTTCCCTCATTCATTCAATTGAATGTATTCTCTCTCTCTCTCTCTCTCTCTCTCTCTCTCTCTCTTTCTTTCTTTCTTTCTCCCTCTCCCTCTCCCTCCCCCTTCTCTCTTTTTCTCCCTCTCCCTCCCCCCCTCTCTCTTTCTCTTTCTGTATCTCTTTTTTTGTCTTTCCCTTTCTTTTCTCTCTGTCTCTCTGTGTGTCTCTCTGTCTTGATCTCTGGCTGACTCTCTTCCCTAAAAGCTTTCTCTTGATCTCTCCCTTGCCATCTCTTGGGCTACACTAATGTGTGTGTGTATCCTGTCCCACCAAGAGAACGCCACACTCTTGAAGGCATCATTTACAACATTTGTGCAAGGCAAGAGAGTTGATTAGGAGAATCCCCTTCTCTAATTTGGTGGGATCACAGGCTTGGGCCCTTATTTGTCCCCATGAGGGCTGCCAGGCCCACTGGCACCCTGCTGAGGGGAAACCCAGAACCCCTGACTGCATTTCACAGACTGGGACTGAAAGGATGGATTTGTTGTAGGCGGCATCAGAATGTATCTGCTTCCTGGGAGATAACCTGAACCTCAAGATAATCCCATGGATCCAGAAAGGAGCCCATCAGAGGGCTAGAAGGATGCAAGGATGCTAAAGGGAGGCTGTCATGGCAGCCTCCAACTTCAGTCCTTTTTTGATGAAAGATGATCAAGCACTTTCTTCATTTCTTTCAGCTCATGGGCTCCTCCCTGTGGGTCCCTCCCAAACTCTCCATTTTCCGTTATGGGTGTGGTCAGCTCCAGGACCAATAGGGGATGTGGAACTCTTTCCCCCCACTTGGAGAGATCCTCGGATGATGCATTTAGAGTGGGAGGAACCTTAGAAGCCATTGCCTTCCACTCATTTTACTGGCACAGAACGATTAAGTGATTCACATAGGGCCACACAGTTAGCATTTGGCTGGGTTTTGGACTCAGATTGCCCCAACTCCAGGTACTTCATCTTGTCAGTTATATCAGGTTGCCCCTAAACATGAGCCAAAAGGAAGCAATACCTAGAACAGTGAACTACAGGGAGAAAAATAGCATCTTCTAGGTTGGAGGGTGCTGGGACCCATGTTTCATGACTTAAATTAAATGACCCATCATTCAATCATTGTGTTGATGTATGTGGTTTTTTATATGAATGATTCTTCGAGATCGGCCCCATTCTGTACAGAGCCCATGGCAGTGAGCACATCCCTCCATCTAGGGCAGCCAGCTTCTCTCCTGCCAGTGGGGGTAAGGAGGTTCATTACCTGACGTTTCATTGGACTGTTCCATTGCCTTGTCTCTAGCTCATTTCCCCCAGTTCCCCTTTTGTAGTCCCATGCACCATCCTGGTTCTGCTTATTTTCATTTTTATTTATTTTTTCTCTGCTCTGCCATTTCTTATAGAGTAATGATGGATTATAATTTCTTCCCTCTGCCCCCCAGTGGATGGTACCAAGCTTGGTACTAGTTATTTTTCTTTTTAATTTCTGAGACTGTTTAGTCCCCTAATTGCCGCAGTGGTGTCTGATGGGATACGTGGACCTCTTCTTTCTGTCTCTGGTGTCCTTGGCGTGTTGGCGTGACAGTTAAGTCATTAAGTTAAGTCTGTGACTTTCTTGTCTAATTCCAAACTGAAGTTCAGAAAAGAAGGGGCCATTCGCAGATTCCCCCCCCCTTGAGTGTTCATGTCCCTGTTTTCTCATAAGCCCTCCCCTGTGGGCTGTTTTGGTTTTGTTTTTGTTTTTTTTCATCTTTCCAATGAAGGGGATATGACTTCTCAGAGTCAGCAAATATCTGAATCGGGATTTGAACTTGTCTCTCTAACTCCAAGTTCAAACTCTGCCCCAGTAACTTGAAGTGAATAAAATATGGGTCTTGAAGTCATTAAGACTCTTCTTCCTGAGTTCAAACCCAGCCTCAGATACTTCCCAGCTGTGTGACCCTGGACAAGTCACCTCACCCTGTTTGCCTCAGTTTCCTCATCTGTAAAATGAGCTGGAGAAAGAAATAGCTCTAGCATCCTTGCTAAGAAAACGTTAAAAAGACACAACTGAAAAATGACTGAACCAAAACAAGTACTAACTCCAAGTCTAGCAGTTTATCCACTGAGCTACCTAGCTGCCCAAGGGGTTCAGCTCCAAAAAGAGTTTTTTTTAACCAAACAAAATGAATCCACATGGGCAGGAGCTCCTACAGTGCTCCATGAATAAGGAGGGACATCCCTAATGGGCATTCTGGGCACAAACTCCAAGAATCAATTTATCGGCCCCCTAGCTTGTCTGGCCCTGGGCTGGGCAGACTTTGCAGGAGACCCTGGGGGACACCAAAAACCGAGAGAACAATCCCCACTCTCAAGGATTTCACACTTCATGGTCTCATTTGACCTCTGGGATAGGATGAGCACCGAGGCTCATTTCACAGAGCTGTCAAGGAACAAAACCTGCTCTGCTGAGGGATCCCAGGACTTGGACTTGGCTACAGCCACTCACTGGTCCATATGGTCCTGGGCTCTGCTGTCCCACCAAGCTCCTAGTACTCCTTCATTCTCAGCACCCAAGGGCTGTTGCAGAGGGCCAGATTCCTCCCTCAGGAAGAGCCCTGACACATACAACTTGTCTCTCCTTCTGGCAACGTTTGGAAATAGTAACGACTGAACGAGGAGGAGAGAAAGGGAGGAGGGAGAAAAAAGGAGGAGAAAGGAAGAAGGAGGGAAAAGGAGGAGGGAGAAAAAAAGGGAGAGTAGGAAGGAGGGAGATATGGTGGAAAAAAGGCGGCCAGGGGAGGGAAAGGGGGAAGGCAAAGGAGGTGAGGGAAGGGGAGGGAAGAGCAGGGAGGAGGAGGAGGAGAGGAGGAGGAGGAAGAGGAAGAGGAGGAGGAGGAGGAGGAAGAGAGGAGGAGGAAGAAGAGGAAGAGGAGGAGGAGGAAGAGGAGGGAGAGAAAGAGGAGGAGGAAGAGAAAGAAGAGAAACAAGATGGGAGGGGAGAGAGGTGAGGAGGAGAACAAGATGAGGAGAAGAGGAAGGAAAGGAGGAAGGAGAGGGAAGGAGAACAGGGGGAAGATGGTGAGCCCGAAGGCAAGGAGGAGAGAGCGGGGAGGGAGGATGGAGGGAACGGGAGGAGGGAGAGCGGAGGGATGCTGGGCTGGATCAGTGCTGACGCTCCCGAGGGTGCCCGCGCCGTCTCCTCCCTCCCTCCCTCCCTTTGGGTCCGGAGGGTGGGCCGGCCGGGCTCTGGGCCGGGCTTGGGGATGACGCGCCCGGCGCGGGGTGGCTCCGCGCGCCCGCTCGGAGCCCAGCCCCTGGGAGGGAGGACGGCGTGCGGGCGCTCCTGGTGCT
>JAJPUD010008606.1:39299-67201 GCA_023553655.1 Myrmecobius fasciatus | reverse complement strand
GGCGGGGGCCGAGCCTTCCCCCTTCCCGGGCCAGCGAGAGCAGGGATGGGAGGGGGCCTCACCTGACCTGAGCTGACCGCGCCAGCGCTCCGGGACGCTCCCGGGATCCAGTCCCTGCCCGCCCGCAGGGGCATGAGGGCGCCCCGCTCCCCAAGGCGGCCGGCCCCGCAGCCCGGGGCCCCCTGATCCGGCCAGGTGAGCGAGCGAGAAACGGAGGGAGGGAGGGAGGGAGGGCGATGGAGAGAGCGGCCCGGGGTGCGGCCAGGTGAGTGAGGAGGGGAGGAGGGAGGAGGGGAGGGCCGGGGAGAGGACAGGTACGGGCGTTCGGGATGCCTGGGGATCCTAGAGCGCAGCTCTGGACTCCAGCAGTCAGCCTCCGAGGCTGTGGGGCGGAGGCTGTGGCCGCCTGGGAGGGGCTGCAGGGCCCTGCAGTAGTGGCTCTGCCTTCCATACACCTTGCTTCCTGCATCCTTCCATCCCGGCTTCCCTCCCTCCTTCCTTTCCTCCCTGCATCCTTGCATTCATCCATCTTTGCATCCCTCCATCTATTTCTGCATCCCTGCCACCTCCGTCTCTGCATCCCTCCATCCTCCATCCCTGCACCCTCCATCTCTGCATCCCTCCATCCTCCATCTCTGCATCCCTCCATCCTTCCATCTCTCCATCCCTCCATCCTCCATCTCTGCATCCTTCCATCCTCCATCCTTCCATCCTTCCATTCCTCCATCTCTGCATCCCTGTCTCCCTGCCCCCACCCATTTCGGGGCTGCAGTAGAGCCAGGGCTGCCCTCACGCTTTCTCTGGTTTGGAGCTGGGGGAGGAGAGGAGGGTCTGTCAGCATGTGCAGCTGGGAAAGAAGAGCTTGCTTCTGAGCAGCCCAAATTTCCCCCTCTTCTCTACCCCATCATCTTAGGGCTGACTGAGGGATAAAGACCCCCCAAAATGGGGCTCCCCAGAGCTTCTGCAGCACTTCAAGCTCACCTATGGAGACAGGAGCATCCTTCCCATTCTAGCCTGGTTTCCCCTTCCTGGGGTGACTGAGAGGGAAAGCCCAAAGAGCAGGTCTCATCACCAACAATGTCTGGGCACTTTAGGGTAAAGGATGGCTGCCCCCCTTAGTGGTTCTTCAGGTTTGGGGGAAGAAGGGACGCTCACATCCTCTGCTCCAAATAGCCAAAGGAGGGCTGGGCTTCTGGTCTTCGGGGTCTCTCATCCTGTCCAGTCTGTGGTTCCCAATGTTAGTTTGTTCTGGGAATTCCCTTGTGCTGAACTCAACGGGGGAGGTTGAGGTGGATGGGAGCCGGGCACCCAGCCTGGCTGCCAGAGACATTTCCTTAAAGCCCCCGTGGTTGCCGTGTCAGGTCCTGGCCCAGAGAGGCCTTGAGAGAGTTGGTGCTGCTGGGGGCTCAGCTCCTGGCCAGGCCCTTCTGCCTGCTTGGGCATAGGAACACTTCCTAGGGAAGGAGAAGTCTTTGTCCCTTGCCTGACCTTGTTTCTTGTGTAGGATTTCGAAGGTTGCTGGGAATATCTCCAGCTCAGAGGTGGTTCATGTTTAGCTCTGGTGTTCCCTGGAATGGGGGGAGGAGTGAATGGGAACCCAGGGCACATGTATGGGGAACATGTTGGCATGGAGAGGGCATGGACAAGGAGAGCTGGCTGTTCTCCGTTCCTGCTGGAAAGAGAATGAGAAACACAAACTAGAAATGCAGCACAGTGGTGAATGTGTGTGTGTGAGTGAGGGTGTGTGTGAGGGTGAGGGGGTGTGTGTGAGTGTGTGTGAGGCTGTGTGTAGTGAAAGAGTATGTGTGTGTGAGTGTGTGAGGATATGTATGTGATAGTGTATATGTGTGTGAGTGTGCAAATATTCATGTGTGTGTGTAAGTGTGTGTGTGTGAGGGTGTAAGGGGGTGTATGTGAGTGTGTGAGTGTGAGTATGTGTGTGTGTGTGTGTGTGTGTGTGTAGGGGGGTACGTTCTAGTTATGTGAATTTCTGAAGACTGGGGGATTGCTTGGTCAGGGACCGAGGGCTGGGTATCAGTGGCCCCTGCTGGCTTCTGGATAAAGGCAGGGGGGAAGGGAGAGTGTGGACCCCAAAGTCATGGCATCCTCCCCATTGTCAGAAGAGGAAGTGGAGGCCCAGAGAAGGAGGGGAGACTCCCCAAAGCATTGCCCCCTTTGCTCCCTTTGAGATGCTTTCTCCACATCCCTTTCTGGCCATGGGTTCCATGATGTCAAACTGCAGCTCCTAGAGCCAAGTGCACTTTGGGGCATCTCTATTAATGGCTTGATGCTGGGAGGCTGGCTTCCCCAGGCTCTGAGGACCAGGTGTTTTTCTGCACCCTGGTGGGGCAGGCTTGCTCACCTCCTCCCAGCCAGTCAAGCTCCAGAGTCAACAAGGCAGACTCTCTGCCTCCAGTGTAGCTTGATTTGGGGGTTCTTGGCAGTGCCATTTGGCTTACAAAAAGACCACCTGGAACCCTGTACTTATGAAGAGGAGAGTTCCGAGACACTTCTCCAGGGGTTGCCGAGCTACCCCATAATTCCTCCCCAGCTGTGGTCCATAAGCCCCAATTCCTAGAAGCCAAAGTTGGCTGTGGCGGTGGAGAATCCTTAGCCACATTTTCTCTGTGCCAAACTCATTTGGCTTGAGACCACACATGGTCCAGTGAGGAAAAAAAACAACTGGTTCCAGAGTGAAAGGGCCTGGGTTCAAATTATTTTTATTATTATTATTTTGGACATTTGATTTCCTCATTTTTAATAGGAAGGGATTGGAGTGGCCAGCCTCCTTTCTGACCAGATGTTTCCTGACCTGACAGTGTTTGGTGACCATGATTACCTTTTTCTATGGACTTCATCATCTTCTGAATATCCCCTTTTATTTCTAAAAGAGATTTGTATCGATACTTTTTGTTTTTGCACTGCCTAGATTTCCCTCTGTATCATTCTGTTCAAAGAAAGATAAAGGAAAAAAAATCTGAAAAACTGGTCAACACAATGAAACCAATCCAATGGGTGACAGTGTGCCAGACCTCCGGTCCTCAGCTCTGCAGAAGAACAAGGGAGGGGGTCTCCTACCTATTCTTTGGTGCCAGGCTGCTTCACTATAATTTGGCAACATTCATTTTCAGTTGGATTGTGGTGGTCAGCCTTCCTTCTTACATTGTGGTAGTCATTGTGGGTTGTTTTCCTGACTTTGCATCAGTTCATAAAAGTTTTCCCAGGCTTCTCTGTGGTCATCAGATCTGTAAGAGTCTAGGATATTCTAGTACCCCACAGTGTTTAATCCTTTTCCAAATAATGGTTATCTACTTTGTTTCCATTTCTTTGCTGACACAAATACTGCTGTAGAATTTGGGTGAACCTGGGACCTTTTCATTGTCAGTGACCTCCTTGGGATAGACGCTTAGCAGTGGGATTTCTGGGTCAAAAGGAATGGACATTTAAACCATTTTGGTTGACAATTTGAAATTGCTTTCTATAATTGTGCTAATTCGCAGCTTCACCAACAATGTATTAATGTGTCTGGATTTCCCCAGCCTCTCCAGCATTGATAGCTTCCATTCAGTCGGTTTTCGGGGTACGAGGGGAACCATTATTTTGATTGACATTTGTCTAATCATGGTTCATGATTCGGAGCATTTGTTCATAAGTTAATGAAACATAATATGTGTCTGAGATGTCATGGTGGTCCAAAAAACCTCCCAAGAATTTATTTGGTTGGTAGGAAGTTCAGTGAATTTCAGTGGGACAAGAACTTGAAGATTGCTTCACTTTGTTGCTGATTCCTGGGGCTTAGTATTTTTACTTTCAAGTTAAATTTAATTGAGAATATCAGAAAATAAGCAAAGGATATATTATCCCATCAACTGGAGGTCAAGGCTGTGGTTCTTAGGGAAGGGAGAAATAGATAGGTAGTGCTGTGGAAGACCTGAATTCAAAACTGACCACAAACACGAGACCCTCAGCAAGTCATTTAACTTGCATGCCTCATTTTCCTCATCTGTGAAAAGAGATAATAATAACATCTACTTCCAAGGTCCTTGGGTGGATGAAATGAGATGATAATTGTAAATTTATTGTATACTTAGTGTAAGTTTGGTACACAGTGAGTGCTATATAAATGTTAGTTATTATTATTATTAAGGTCCTTAGGATTCCAGGATGTATGTCTTTGGTCAATGTCAGATGCTTATGCAACCCCCAGAAGTTCTAGTGTCTGAATTATAAGGTAATATTTGCTGTCTCTGTCTCTGTCTCTCTCTCTCTCTCTCCCTGCACTTGTGTAAGGGGTTTGCTACTTCTAAGCTATAGTAGGCTATTTGGTCTGCAGACTAGCTGTGAGTAAGCCAAGCTATTAACTCTTAAGATTTAATTAGCCTACAACAGACTCTTTGGGGACCTAAAGACTGCCTCGAAGAGCTCTGATACCCCAGTGCTTAGAGAAGGGCTTCTGAGAGCCCCAGAGGGTCTTGCTGGATTTTAAGAGATGCTGTAGTAGAGCTGTCCTTGGTTCTGAAGTTTCCATCTCCAATCAGGGGCTCAGCCATCCTGAAGCAATGGATCACGGGTGTCTGCTTCCTTCCTTCCCCTGGTTTTATAGTCCCTTTGCAGGCTGTGGTTCACATGGGCCATTAAGAGATTTGAAATAATTAATAAGACCACCTCCTTGGAAAACCCCCGTTGAGTTATCATTCCTTGGCTGGTTAGGTTTCAAAGTGGCTTTTGTTCCCTAGGAAAACTCAGATGGCTTTTCCTGACTCCATTTGCCTTTTCATTCTTTCTCCAGAGATCAAAACCCCATCTTCATTTGCTTGTTGGTGTAAGATAGAGACCAGGATCCCAGGATCCCCTAGGAAGCAGAAGCTCTGTAGCTTAATCTGTCTTCATTGCCTCCCACCTGCTGTCCCTGTATTCAGTCTCTTCAGCTTTCAGTCCATCCAGTCCACAGCCATCAATGTGCTATTGCTAAAGTGCCGGTCTGATGTACTCTCCTGCTGTAGGAGCTACAAGGCCTCCTTAGTGCCCCCAGACTTAATTTAGCATTTAAAGCCCTCTACAGTCTGGCTCCATCTTTTTCATGCCTTAGAAGCTATCTAGTTCTACCTCCTCATTTTTTTCTTTTTTTTTTATAATAGCTTTTTACTTTTAAGATACATGCAAAGATAGTTTTTAGTATTCACCCTTGCAAAACCTTGTGTTCCAAATTTTTCTCTCTTCCTTCCCACCACGTCCTTTCCTAGACATTGAGTAATCCAATATGTGTGAAACACGTTCAATTCTTCTACACAAATTTCCACATTTATCATGCTGCACAAGAATTATCAGATCAAAAAGGAAAAAAAATGAGAAAGAAAACAAAAAGCAAGCAAACAACAAAAAGGTGAAAATCCTATGTTGTGAACTACATTCAGTCCTCAGAGCCCTTTCTCTGGTTGCAGATGGCTTTCTCCATCACAAGTCTATTGGAACTGGCTTGAATTACCTCATTGTTGAAAGAGCCACATCAGTCAGAATTGATCATCACATAATCTTCTTGTTGCTGTGTACATGTTCTCTTGGTTCTGCTCACTTTATTTAGCATCAGTTCATGTAAGTCTCTCCAGATCTCCCTGAAATCATCCTGCTGATTATTTCTTATACAACAATAATATTCCATAATATTAATATACCATAACTTATTCAGCCATCCTCCAACTGATGGGCATCCACTCAGTTTCCAATTTTTTTGCCACTACAAAAAGGGCTGCTACAAACATTTTTTGTACATGTGTCCACTCCCTCATTTTACAGGTGTAGAAATTACGGCTCAGAAAGGTTTTCCCCAAGAGCACACAGTGATAAGAGACAAAGGTGGAGTCATTTTTAACTCTAAATCAAGTGCTCATTTATTCAGTCAATCAACAAACAATTATCAGTTGCTTTACTGTGGGCAAAGCCTGCTGCTTAGTGCTTGAGATACAAAGACAAAGGCAAAAAACCAAAACAAAACAAAAAAAGAAACCCCAAACCTGCCTTCAAGGAGGTTATATTCTATTGAGAGAAACACTATACAGCACAATTCCTAATTACATACATGTACAAAACACATAGAAAAGCAAGCAGAAAGCAACTTTGTGTATCTGTACGTGAAATGGGAGCAGGGAGGACACTGGCAACTAGAGGACCTCATGCACAAGGGTCATTTGAGCTAGATATTGAAGGAAACCAACGATTCCAAGAGAATTCCCGGCAAGTAGGAAAACATTCCGGGCATAGAGGAGGGAGTGTCTTGTGTGAGGAAAAGCTGGAGGGCCACCTGACTCAACCATAGAGAATGTGGAAGAGAGTGATACATAAGTACACCAAAAGGAATATGGGTCCAAGTTGTGAAGGGATTTAAATGGCAAAGAGAAGAGGGCCTGTCTGATCTAAGGTCATAGGAAGCCACTAGCATTTGGTGAGTTGGACAGGGGTATGGTGAGACATATATTTGAGGAAAACTACTCCAACCTCTTTGGAGAGATAAAGTGGGGGGGAAGTCTGAGGTAGGGTCACCAAATTGAAGCTGACGCAACATCCAGGTGAGTGGGGACCAGAGGGAGTCATGGAGGAAAAGAGAAAAGGGGAAATGCAAAGAAATGTGGTGGAGGGGGCAAAGGACAGGGCTTGAAAGCTGATTTGAGATAGGGGGAGGTGGATGAGGGAAGCTGAGGAGTCCAGGATAGTACCAAGGCTGATTGACTGGAAGGACAGGGTAACATTGACAGATAAGGGAGGTTCAGAAGAGGAGTGGGTGTGTCAGGTAAGAAAATGAGCTGGGTTGGACATGGTGAGTTTGAGGTCCTTACAGAGTATCCAGCTCTAAATATCCAGAAGAAAGTTTGTGATATTGGAGGGTGCTGTGAATTAGAACAATTTAGGTTGCTTATATAGATCTGGGAGTCACTGCATAAAGATGATACTTGGACCCTAGGGAAGAGGTCATCAAGTAAGATGAAAGAGAAAAGAGGAGAGACCCCCAAACATTACAGTGGGGGGGCACTCACAGTAAGTGAACATGACCTCGATAGAAGAAGAATCAGAGAGGTGGAAAGAGAACTAAGAGGGACAAAGTCACAAGGAGGAGAACAGCCAAGAGGTCAAGATAGTGAGAAGTGCCAAGGGCTGCAGCAGAGAGAAGGATGAGCACTCCAAAAAGTCACTAGGCTTGGCAAGGAAGGGCCTGGTGACAACTCTGGAGCCATCCTTTGCAGCTGAACGATGGAGGGGGGAAGCTGGGTTGCTGACGGTTAAGAAGAAAGGGTAGAAGACATAGAGACCCAATAGATAGAGCTCTTTCAAAGAGATTGGTCAAGAAAGGGAGGAGGGATCCTAGTGGGGCTGGTAGGCTCTAGCAAGGTTGTTTTTTCTTTTACCTTTTTTAAGGATGGGGACACTTGGGAATGGCAGAGAAGGAACTGGTAAGGAGAGAGAGAGACAGAACATTAGAGGAGGAGAGGATAGTCTTCAGCCCCAGGGTTTCTTGGAAACCCTTTCTACCTCCTCTTAAGAGTGCTTTGTCTTACCTTTGGTAGCAATGGGGGAGGGAGTGTGGTTTTTCAACTGCTTCTCTTTGCCCCTCATCTTAGCACTTTCCTAGATGGGTTCCCAATATAAATGCTAATACTTCACTCTAGGGAATATCATCCTTTTTATTCCTCTCTTAGCTCTGAGTCTCCAAACTGGAGAAAGCAATCCTGATGGAACATCAAGGAGAGCTCCCTAGATCTCTCTCACCCACACAGGGAGACTTCTTGCCCTCATTAAAGGATGTCAGAGATCCTTTCCAAGTGAGAGTGCTGTGATCCTGAAAGCATTATGGGAGATTTAGGGTAACAGCAGCCCAGAAACTGAATAAGAATTTTAGAATATGGCTTTCAAGAGCTTTCTTTTTTCCATCCCCTTCTCATTTATAATCATGCTCAGTTAATGAGCTTGCCCAGTGAAAAGCTGTAAAGATGGTGGGGTCTGGGCTGAGGGAAAGCTAATCTCTTGTTCTGGGTAATTTTAGATTTTGTATAATTTCAATGATTAATTCAAATCCATTAATCTTTGTAGTCAGTGCTAATAGGTTACAATCACAGTACTTTTTATTCATGTTGGATTTGGAGAGAAAAGATTTAAGTAAATTTTACTATATGAAAGAGATTCAGGCTCAAGGCAATGGGAGCCTTCAAAGAGTCAATACTCATAGGCTTTGCTCCTGCTGTACTAGTGGCAAGTTTTTGGAAGGCCCTCCCTTCTGACCCTTCCTACCAAGTCCATCTTTGACCTCAAGTGAACATTCAGGGCAGGGAAACCAAAAAAGGCATGGGATGATTTTCCAATAGGGGTGTAAAATGCCAGAAGCCTTTGAAATGAGTGCTCAGGGGCTTTCCGTTGCCTTGGCCTTTGAGGTAGGCTAGCCCAGGTAACCATAAAGGTTTCCTTCTGTCTCAGAGAGGAATGGAACAGATGCTATCAAAGAGATGGATGACCAGAAGAGGAGGTGACTGATTACATAATGAGTATGAGATGGGCTCCGGCCTGGCCATGGGCTCCATGAACATCAAAGAAGGACTTTGGCTTGTATAAGAGGGATTTATGGAGGAAAGTATAATCAGTGAGTCTATGGGTTGTTAACTGTACCCTTCAAGGAGAGGCTGTCCACTGTGGTAAGACTTTGGGGAACACTCCTAAATTAATTACATGCTTCCTTCTCACCTCTGACAATATAATTGCTCCCTCTCTGTGTGTCTCTCTCCTCTGCCTCTTTCTGTCCATCTCTTTGTGTCTCTCAGTGTCTCATATTAGTTTCTCTACCTCTGTTTTCCTGTCTCAGTTTTTCTTCTCTGTCTTTCAGTCTTTCTCTTTTGTTACTCTTTTTTTTAGCTTCTCTTTCTTTTCTCTATTTCTTTGTCTGTCTGTCTCCAGGTCTCTGTTTCTGTCTCTCTCTCTCTCTCTCTCTCTTCCATTCAGACCTTTGATTTCTTTTAGGTAGGAAATTTCCATAGAGGAAACTCTAACAATATAGACATGCACTTGCTTTGCAATTTTGAGTCTAGGAAAGTTGCCTGTGGCTCTACAAATGTCTAACTTACATCATTTAATGAAGAAGTGAGCCAATTTACCAGAAGATGGATGAGTGTAGACACTTTGTCCCTTTTCAGTTCTTACTTTTATCCTCAGTTAGAGCCAGAGCTTTGTTGTAGTTTTGTGGGCTGGCTTGTACCAGCAGAGATGAAAGTCCCTCCAGGCCTCTTTCCTGTGATTGAAATACTTATATTTCATATTTGTAAAATGAGGTCAAGGGCTCCATCTGCTCCACAGGAGGGCTGGCTTCTTTGCCTCTACTTGAGGACCAACATGGATTCCATTTTTTGTCTTTCCCCTGTGGTCAGTCCTTGCTATGGGACCATTTTCTGTCTTCTCTCTCTTGTCCCCTCCTCTTGTATGAAGCCAGTAGGCTGCCCTTGTATACCCACATGTCCTCCCCTGATTTCAGGATCAGAATTCTTCAGAAATCCTAGTGTTCCCTAATTCACAGCCATAGAAATCAAGGGAAGAATAAGAATGTTTAGAAAGTATTGAGGTGAACCTCACTTGAAAGGGCTTCATAATAACTCCATTGCTTTTCAGCCTACCATGTTCCAAGCCTTCTATTCTTTTGATGTAGAAGCTGCTAAATCTTGTGTTATCCTGACTGTGGTTCCAGTATACTTGAATTGTTTCTTTCTGGATGCTTGCAATATTTTCTTCTTGACCTTTTCTTCTGGAATCTGGCATGTAATATTCCTGGAAGTTTTTTTATCTGGGAATCTCTTTCAGGATGTGATTGTTGGATTCTTTTAATTTATATTTTACCCTTTGGTTCTAGAATATCAGGATAGTTTTCCTTGATAATTTTTGAAAGATGATGGTTAGGCTTCTTTTTTTTATCATGGCTTTCAGATGGACCAATAATTTTTAAATTCTCTCTCCTGGATCTATTTTCCAAGTTAATTGTTTTTTTTTCAATGATATATATTACATTGTTTTCTATTTTTTCATTTTTTGGTTTTGGTTAATTTTTTGACATCTCATGAAGTCATTAGTTTCCATTGGCTCAATTCTAATTTTTAAGGAATTATTTTCCTCAGTGAGCTTTTATACACCCTTTCCCATCTGGCCAATTTTACTTTTTAAGGCATTCTTCTCCTCATAGCTTTTTGTATTTCCTTTTGCACCATTCTCAATTCTTTTTCTAATTTTTCCTTTACCTTTCTTCTTTGATTTTCAGAATCCCCTTTGAGGTTTTCCATGACCTGAGACAAATTCTTATTTTTCTTGAAGGGTTTGGATATAGGAGATTTGACTTTGTTGTCTTCTTCTGAATGTTTATTTTCATCTTTTTTTTTAAAATAGCCATAGTAACTTTCTATTATCAGAACCTTTTTCTATTGTTTGCTCATTTTCCTAGCCTATTACTTGGCTTTATTCAAGTATGGTTCTTTATTAAAGTATGGTTCTATTTCCAGGGTGGAAGGTGCAATATTTCAAGCTTCATCAGTTTTGTGCAGTGCTTTTTAGACTAGGGACCTATACTTTGAGCCAGATTAGAATGGGCAAAGCAACAAGAGCCTGCCTTAGTGCCAGCAAAGAGACTCCAGCAACCTCCCTCTGTCCAACCATTCTACTCCCTTACCTGCTGAGACTTTGGAAACCATGGCTATCATTGCTGCTGCTGCTGCTGCCACCACTGCTGATTCAGTAGCTCCCAAAGCCCACTCTTGGTTTGCTGGGGCTTCCCTCACACCATAGTGTTTCAAGCCTTTCCTGCTGACCTTTCAAATTGTCCTTGGAGGCTGTGGGCTAAGAGGTCTGGAGACTGCTGTTACTGTCACCTTTCTGAAATCTGCCTACTCGTAATTTCTTGTAGCACAGTAATATTCCATTACATCCACACACTACAACTTGTTTAGACATTCCCCAATTTATGGGTATTCCCTTAATTTCCAATTTTTTTCCCAATACAAAAAGAGCTACTATAATCATTTTTGTACATGTAAGTATTTTTCTTGGTCTCTTTGGGATACAGGCTTAGTAGGGATACTACTAGATTAGTGAATTAGTGGTTAGATTGGTTTGCAACTCCACCAACAATATATTAGTGTCCCAATTTTACTACATCTTCTTCAACATTTATCATTTCCCTTTCTGTCATATTAAACAACATTATAGATGTGAATTATTTTAATTTGCATTTCTATAATCAGTAGTTATTTAGAGCACTTTTTCATATGAGTGTAGGTAGTTTTAAATTCTTCATTTGAAAACTGCCTATTCATATCCTTTAACCATTTAACAATTGAGGGATACTTTGTATTCTTCTAATTTGATTCAGTCCTCTATGTAGTTGAGAAATGAGGCCTTTTTTCAGAGACACTGGCTCTAAAAATTGTTTCTCGGCTTTCTTTCCTTCTAATCTTGTTTTCGTTACTAAAACTTTTTAATTGATATAATCAAAATTAATCATTTTGTATTTTATAATGTTCTCTTTCTCTTGTTTGGTTAGACATTCCTTCTTTCTTCATAGATAGGATACATAAACTCTTCCCTATTTTCCTAATTTGCTTATGGTATCACCCCTTATGTCTAAATCATGTCTAAATCCATTTTGACCTTATTTTGGTATAGGCTATAAGATATTGGTCTATATCCATTTTATGCAGTGCTTTTTCCAGTTTCTCACCAGTCCCTGTCAAAGAGTGAGTTCTTATCTTAAAAACTGGAATCTTTGGGTTTATCAAACAATAGATTACTATAATCATTTGTTATTTTGTCTTGTGTACCTCCATTGATCCACCACTCTATCTCCTAGCCAGTGCCAAATAGTTCTGATGATTGCTGCTTTATAATATAATTTTAAGTCTTCTACCACTAGACTACATTCATTTGCTTTTTTTTCCATAAATTTCCTTGATATTCTTGACTCAGTTCTTGCAGACGGATTTTGTTATTATTTTGTCTAACTGCTTGTGACTTCCTTTAGCACAATAATATTCAATTACGATCATATACCACATCTTGTTTACCACTCCCTGTTTATAGGCATGTCTTGATTTCCAGTTCTTAGCCACAACAAAAAAAGCTTTTAGAAATTTTTTTTTGTAAAAATAGATCCGCCCCCCCCTTTTATTGGACGTCTTTGGGATATATATAGACTTAAACATGCATAGTTTTATGACCCTTTGGGCACAGTTCCAAATTGGTTATATCAGTTCACAACTCTACCAGCAATGCATTAGTATCCCAATTTTCCCACATCCCCTCCAACATCAAATTCCTTTTTTGTCAAATTAGCCCCTCTGATAGGTATGAAGTGGTACCTCAGAAGTGTTTTAATTTGCATTTCTTTAATTGTGACAGAACATTTTTTCATGTAATTGTAGATAGCTTTAATTTCTTCATCTAAAAACCTTTGACCATTTGTTAATTGGGAATGACTGTGTTCTTAGAAATTTGACTCATGCATTTGGGAGATGAAGCCTTTCTCAAAGATATTTGTTGCAAACCACGTCCCCCCCTGTTTTCTGGTTTCCTTATAATTTTGTACTGGTTTTTGTTTGTAATGCTCTCTGTATCTTCTTTGGTCCTAAATTCTTCCCTTATCTATAAATCTGTCTAATAAAGTGTTCAATGTTTTCTTAATTTGTTTGACTGCTTCTTGAAGTCTTATTGAGTCATTCAGTTGCATTTGTTCAATTCTTATTTTTAAAGTGTTGTTTTCTTCAGTTATCTTTTTTAGCTCCTTTTGTAACTGGCCAATTGAATTTTTTTGTTCATTGCACTCTTTTCCCACTTCACTAATTTTATTTTTTAGTGCATTGTTGTCTATTTCAAATTCACCAATTTTGTTTTTCAATAAATTGGTGTCTTTTTCATATCCTTCTTGTAGGGCATTATATCCTTCTTGCACTGATCTCAGTTTATTTTCCCATTTATCCTCCAGCTCTCTTTTGAGATTCTTTATGCAATCTTCCAGAAAGGCCTTTTGAAAAGGGGACCAAGTTATATCTCCCTTGATGGCTTTCTCTTGAGTTGTTTTGCCTATAGGAACCTCAGGATCTGGGGTCTGCCTTTCTTTCTCTCCATAAAAGCTGTCTATGGTAAGAGCTTTCTTCTGCTTCTTACTCAATTTTTAAAGCTTCGGGTCTGTGCAAAGCAGAGAAGCGGTGGCTAGCCGTGGTAGTTTGCCCTGGGGCAATCCCACTAATTAACTCCCAGTGCTGGGCCAGTTGGGCTAGGACCTTGCTTTTGCAATGGGTTACAAATTGCCTTTTACAAAAGGCAGATCTGCCAGAGCACCTGCCCGAAATCAGGGCAGAGTGTCCAGAGTGCTTCAGAAACACTCATCAGCTGTTTTGAGTTTCTGCCATGCTGAAGCCCACCCTGTGCCAGTTTCCTGCCCTATGTTTGGGAAGCCAGGCCCACGGCTCACCGCTCACCCCCTCTGCCTGACTGAAACAGACCTCTATGAAGTTCTTCAAAGGTAACTTCAGCAAGCAGAATTTCTTAGTCCAAATATTTCTGGGTTCATTGACTTAAAGATCAGTTCAGAGGCTTATTTTACTGTTGATTTGAGAGAAGGTCAGAGGAGGACACAGAGAGTCGCTCACTCCGCCATCTTGGCTCTGTTTTCTTAATTTGCTTATGGTATCACACTTTACATGTAAATCATATACCCATTTTGACTTTATCTTGGTATACAATATGAAATGTTGGTGTATATCTAATTTTTGCCATATTGTTTTCCAGTTTTTCCAGCAGTTTTTGTCAAATAATAAGTTTTTGTTCCAAAAACTTGCATCTTTGGGTTTATCATACACTAGATTACTATGTCATTTGCTACAGTATAATTTTTACCCAATCTATTCCACTGATCCACCATTCCTGTTATTTAGCCAGTATGAAATTGTTTTACACTTTGAGGTCTGGAATGACAAGATTACTTCTTTCACATGTTGGTCTTTTCCCCCATTGATTCCTTTGATATCCTTGAGCATTTACTCTTCCAGATAAATTTTGTTATTACTTTTCTTTTTTCTACAAAATAATTTTTGATAGTTTAATTGGTGTGACACAGAATAAATATATTAACTTAGCTGGAATTGTCATTTTTATTATGTTGGTTCAGCCTACCAATGAGCAATTAATATTTTAGCAATTGTTTAGATCTGACTTTATTTGTGCAAAAAGTATTTTATAGTTGTGCTCTTATAGTTCCTGGTTTTGTCTTGGGAAGTAGAATCCCAAGTACTTTATGTTGTCTACAGTCATTTTAGATCCCATTCCCTCTTAAAGATATGGTTGGTACCAGAAGTCATGGTTTCTGTGGGAAAGACTGTAGATGTTGGGTTCAAAGTAGAAAATGCCAGTCTCAACTTGATTTATTCTGAGTAGTTTTCTCATAGAGATTTGTTCAATGGGAAGTTCTTACCCAAGTAATTTGTTTTGGGGTTTATATATCTTTGGATTATTGAGTTCATCTCTGATTCTTCTGTCTAGTCTACTCCATGGATCCATATCTACTTTTAAGCCAGTATCATGGAGTTTTGATGATTATTGCTTTGTAGTAAAATGTAACAAGTGAGAATACTCTATGAAGAGGATTAAAAAAAATAACTCAGACCATCTGGGCAGGTGTACAGGTAGTTGTGGGGGAAGAATTAATGGGTGAATAGAGAGATATAACTAAAAGAAAATGGATGAATAAAAAATCATTTATTACGCACTTACTATGTGCAAAAAACGCTGTGCTAAGTCCAAAAGTTATAAAGAGAGGAGCAGGGCAGTCCTTGATTTCAAGGAACTCACATTTCAATAGAGGAACCAAACAAATAGAGGAGTTCTCAGCTGCTAGTCAGATGGAAAGACTATGTTTTTTTAGGGGCAGCACCAAAGCAGATACTGATGCTTCATTCATGCTATTTCTACTGGTGAAATCATTTCATTTTCTTGGGTTAAACCATGAAGTTAAAAATAGTCAGTCAATTATTAAGCACCTGTTATGTGCTGTGCTTAATACCAGAGATACAAAGAACAATCCCTGTTCTTAAGGAGTACGTAATTTAATGGGGGAAGACATGTAAACAACTGTGTACAAAAAATGTGCAGCAGAGTTGCCAGACATGTGGTCCACAATACTCCTGATGACTGTCCAAAAGAGACAAAAACTAGCTGGGAGATATTTTTATGAAATAAATTAAAAAAACACAGATAACATTATATTTTAAAATTAATTCAATATGCATTCCACAGGGATGCTTACATATAGATTAATGAGTCCCATTTCTGTTTGTATATGACAGCACTAATATATAGAATAAATAATAGCCAGAGGGAAAGTTCTAGAGCTAAAAGAGGCAAGTTTTGGGGGGAAATGGAAGTGTTCCAGAGCTCTACAAGATGAGTACAATGTCATCTGAGAATATGAACATATGGAGAAGAATCTGGTTGCCAGCAAGAATTGGTTTGGGTTCCATGCAAGATGTTTCCACGAGAACTAGGATCTAAAGTGCAGAGTTTCAATTCCAAGGATATGGACTAATTTTATTGCCCAAGAATTCCAGACATAGAATATGAGAGTTGTTAGGTTACATTTTTTATGGAAGGAAGGAAGGAAGGAAGACAGGAAGGAAGAAAGGAAAGCAGGAGGGAAGGAGGGAAGGAGAAAATAAAGGAAGGAAGAAAACAAGCATTTAAAAAAATATTTACATCAGGCACTGTGCTAAATACTTAACAAATATTATGTGATTTGTACAACATTCCTGGGATATAAAACTACGATCTCCATTTTAAAGTTAATTGACTTGTTTAGAGTCATGAAACTATAGATTTGAATTTGAATCTGACACTAGGTCCAGCATTCTATCTACCTGCTTTCATCAAATAGGAATGGATGTCCTAAGTTTATTCCCTTGGAACCCAGAGGAGATAAAGGGCTCCCTCCAGGCTGGCTCCTCTGGGCCAACATCAGTCCCTTTAGGTCAGACTAACCACCCAGAAATGGGCACTTTATCTAGAAATGTCTAACTGCTAGTTCTGCAGGGGCAGAGCTCAGGGAGTATTTGGGCTTTCCAGCATTTAGGCCGTTGGGCAGGTATTGACATCCTGTCTTGAGAGCCTTTAGTAAATTAGACAACTTTATGAAAAAGCTCATCTCTATTAAGATTTAGCTTCTGCCACCCAAATAATTGGAAGGCAACAAGTCAAAACTAGCGAGCCTGTACTCCAGCTGGGCAACCCAGTTTGTAGGGCAGAAATGTGTTGGGTAGGCTGTTAGCTTTTCTTACTTGAAGCCCACTTTCTCAGAAGGTGGGGATGGGGGAAGAGGGCCGACAGCTTTGCTTGAACAAAACCTGCTGCTTTTCCTTGTTTCAACATTCCCTTTTACCCTGGACAGTGGGGGAGCTCTGAACCCCAAAGTGCCTGCAGAGTTTGCTCACTTCCTCCTCATCCTCTCTGCTAATTTTGTCCTGAGTTCCATAGGGATCAGACTGTCCTGGAGCCTGTAAACAAAACTTGCAGTGTTCCTTTCCCTCTCTTCTCGTCCTTCTTACCTAGTTCCTAGGTCTTTTTTGAAGCTTTTTTTATGATTGAACTTTGTCACTCAACAGGCCCAGTTTAGGATTTTCAGCCTGAGCTGTCCCTCCACTGTGAGTGTACCCATTCTGTGGGCTGGCTGAGCACTGACATCTCATCTCAGGCTCTCACCATGGACAGCTCCGGGACTGCTTCGTTTCCAGTTTGACAATTCCTTTGCCCTTTGAAGTCTACCTACACACTTAACCACCCCCTCTTCTGTAGGAGAATTTTAAGAGACAGCCAGCTTTAGATCAGTTTGAGACAAAGGGGTTTATTCATCACAGGGAATGACTCTCAAGGAAGCTGAGCAGGGAGACAAGAGGTGAAAACAGTTCATGCTGAGTAAAAAAAATCCTGCCTTTGCAACCTGACTTCTGTTAGGTTGTATTGTAGTCATTCGCAATGTCTTAGCTCTCCCTCTTCCCATCAGATTGGGAGCTGCTGGCATGGAGGACTGTGTTTGACTTGCTTTGTTTTTGCATCTCTGGAACCCACTGCAAGACTTGGCATTTAGGGACCATAGACATTTATTTAACACCTACTGTGTGCAAAGTCCTGTGCTCGGCATGCTGGGGGAGATACACAACTTTTAGGTAAAACAACCTCTCTTGCCTTCATTGAAACTAGTGGTGGGCAGAGGTATCAGTCATGGCCAATATTACATGATTACTTCTCCAGAGGGGTGCAAATGGAGGATTCTTGGAGTTCTAGGGTAAATGATAATGCCTGATTATGGGGGATTTCCCAAAAGAGGTGAAATTCAAGTTTGACTTCAAAGGAGAGGTAGAAATTCAGTGGGCGGTTGGGCAGCACCGTGAATAGCAGACTGGGTGCCATTTTCCTGAGCTCAGATCTGCCCTTATTAGCTGTACGACCCTGGGCAAGTCACATCCCCCTGTTTGCCTTGGTTTCCTCATCTGTCATGTGAGCTGGACAAGGAAATGACAAAGCACTCCCATATTTGTGCCAGAAAAACCCTAAATGGGGTCACAGAGTCACAATGAAAATGCTGCTGCTATAATTGCAATTACAGCTGCCAGTGACAATGGTCATAATTGTTATCTAGTTCTCAATTTTTCACTTAATTTGGAGATGTGGAGGTGACACTGGACCCTTCTCTGCCTCAGTGAAGCTTCAGTAACTTGGAGCCCATTAGAAGTCTAGTAAGGAAAACTTGTTTCCAGCAGGGACCCAGTGCAAAGATTCCTCTTCCTGCTGGAAAATAGAGACCTAAAAATAGAGACCTAAAGAGCAGAGCAGAGAACAGAAAAGAGAGGCACCCGTGGGCAGGCTGCTCTGGCAAGGTCCTCTGGGAGCCCCTGGGAGAGCTGCCCAAAGTCTCTCAGGGACTAAGCAACCTTACAAATGAGGACTGGCTGAGTGCCAGAAGCCAGCGAGAACCCCTGGAGCATGGTAGATTCCCAAGGATGGCTCCTGGTGAGCCTGTGGATCCTGAGGAGGACATGGCTTCTCAACAGTTCTACTCTGTGTGTGTGTGGGTATGAGTGTGTGTGTGAGTGTATGTGTATGTGTGAGTGTGAGTGTGTGTAGTATAATGTGGTTTAGAGTAGCTTGGAGAGAATTCTTTGCTCACTTTTGGTGATGCTGGTGGCTTGAATCATAGAACGTGGCCTGAGCATCTCTCAGGGGTCCCTGCCCAAAGGACCTCACAGTCACCAGTTACTTGTTGGCTGTGGTTGAATAGACCCGATTTCCTAATTTCTATTGAGCCACACTCATGCATACACAACAGAACCTTTAAATCTGAGATAGATTCATATAAATGGCATATAAGAGGAGCTTGAAATTTTCACAGACCAGCAACAATCATTAATAATAATAACAATAATAGCAAAAATAGCTAGCAATTTATATAGTATTAAATATAGTACATAGTAGATAGGGAGATGTAATGTTTATATGTATGTATACATATAAACATTACATCTATACATATTATACATACATATATATGACACATATATATACATATGTAATGTATATATATGTATGTATGTATATATATCATCTCCTCCATATCCCTATTACATTGGGCTAGCTCTTTACAGTTATTTCTGAGGTTCATATTTTCTTTGGTTATACTTTTTTCTTGTTTATTTATCTTATTATGTTCAAGCTTGTCGAGATTTTTTTCTTGAAATCTTTGGTACCTTTATTCCCCCTCCTCCTATTTTCCTTATTACCCATTTCTTGACTCCTTCCCCTCTAACCAGTTTCATTAGAGGTCAGATCTCAAGACTTCTTAGGCTCTGTCTACACTTGGAAACTCACTGATCACTGACGCCTTAGGTCTCTGTTTCCACTGACTTATGGCTGATCAGAACAGGACGAGGCTTGGCGGAGTCCCTTCCCCCACATCCATGGTGACCTCCCTCCATTCCTCAGTTCTCTGACCCCGTAGTTCAGAGCCAGATTTCCCTCAGCACTTGGGCTTCTAGGTTTGGCCAGATTTTGTCCCTGAGGGGATGTGGCTAGCCTGAATGTTGGGACCTAAATAAACTTCCGAAGCCTGGAAGGCTTTGGAAAGAGGGAAAGAGGTGAAATGGCGCCTTATAGTACCTGTTTGTATCTTGGGGGAATTTGGCCTTGAGTCAGTAGTGCAGGAGGTGGGGGAGGGTTCTGGATGAGCTCAGGGTCACTAGTGTTGGTTTCTGGATTATTTTTTAAAACCTTTTGTGTTCTAGGTGTTCTAGACTAAGGAGACATCTGAGGTTGCTTTCTCTTTGGCCCATAAATTCTGTTTTTGAGAGGTTGGAGAGGTCATAGAAATTGGAGAAAATGTCTTGCTTGCCATCTTTTTGCTCAGGGAACCTGGGCGTCCATGATTACCATCCCACTGGATGCTGGCACTAGCCCTAGGAGAGCAGTGTCACTGTTGTCCTCATTTTGCAGAGAAGCCTGAGGCAGACACAGATAAAGGGACTTTTCCAGGCCCACCCGGCTTCCGACAGAGTGAGTGTCCGGAGCTGACCAGGCTGAGGGCTCCACTTCTTGGGCCACCAGGAGCTCTTGGGAACCCAAGCAAAGAGTGCTAACTCCTATCAGAAGGGCTGGGCCGAGCTGGCTGAGAAGATACTGTTTGTGCTTTGGGACATCCGGCCTTCTCACAGGCCCACGGGCAGAGTCGAAAAGACCAGAAGTCACGTGAGAGGAGAGGCCCCAAGTCTTGCATCGGTGTGGAACCTTCTGCTGAGCCCCGACTACGTTGCCGTGCTAGGTCACGTCCAGGATCCAAAAGCAAAGGGAGACGGTCTGCCCTCAGAGTGCTTATGCTCAACAATGCATGAGGACAGGCAATGGAAGGGGGCCATCCAACCCAGAGAAAGGCCGTGGGGCTGAGGCTGGCTCACAGCAGAGCATTTTCGCGCCTTTTATTTTCCTTCTCATTTTTTCCTGTTTGATCTGATTTTTCTTGTGCAGCCGGAGAATTGTATAAATATGTATACATAGAGGGGATTGAACATCTGTTTTAACCTGTTTAGCATATATTGGATTATTTACTATCTAGGGGAGGGCATGGGGGAAGGAGGTGGGAATTGGAAAACCAGGTTTGCAAGGGCCGGTGGTGAAAAGTTATCCAAGCATATGGTGTGAAAATTAATAAAAAGGAAAAGAAAAAAAGACAGGTCATCATAAGGAACACTCAGAGTGATTGAAAGTGACTTCAGCAGGACAAAGGCTTCCCTCTTGGAGGAGGTGATACTTGAGCCTTGCATGGAGAAGGGTGGAAGCGAGTGGGGGATGCTTCTCAGCCAGCTTTTGCAAAGGTCCAGAGGTGGGAAACGGATGTTCAACCCCTGGTATACAAGCAGGTCCATTGGGTTGGGTTACAGGGCCCATGGGGGGATGGGAGAGGTTTGGATAAAACAAAACAATACGAGAAAGGCAGCCTGGAGCCATGGCAGAGTGGAACCTCCCGATGACTAAGGCTTCATTTGAGTCTCACAACAGTTTAAAGAGAGACAAGAGATAGATATTGTTGCTCCCATTTTACAGAGGAGGAAACTAAAGTTCAGAGAGCAAGGGTTGAGCTCATCTGTATCAGAAGCAGAATTTAAGGGAGACCCTTTCGGCCTCTGCCCAGCACTGTCTCAGTATTGGGAAGAATGGAGTGCATCAAGGACTCCTGAGATAACTGCTCTGGTCGTTGAGAGAAGGGCCGGGCGTCTGGAATCTTATCCATCTCTTATCCCAGTTGGGTATGCGTTTGGATGAGGTGTAAAAACCGCATATCTTTGTGTTCTAGTTCTTCCTGAAGCTCACCCTTTTTTATAATTTCTTTTCCATTTAGGCTAGAGCATAGGAGGAAGAAATATGGAGTTTCCTAAACCCCACTTTCCCTGGGGTGTTCATTTGTTTTGGGTTTATTTGAATTCTCAGATGACCTTGGCCCGATTTTCTTTTTGCATATCATATTAATCTTTTTTCATTGATTAAAATTTCTCTCCTCATTAAAAATAAATGAAAGAAAAACCAGGCCTTTGTAAGAAAGTTGTGTAATTAAGCAGTTTTCTCCTTCAGTTGCTTTTGAGTCACACCTGACATCCATTTGGGGTTTTCTTAGCCAAAGGTAGTGGAGTGGTTTGTCATTTCCTTCTCTAGCCCATTTTACAGATGAGGAACTGAGGCAAATAAGATTAAGTGGCTTAGTCAGGGTCACACCAGGAGGAAGAGGGCAGATTTGAACTTGGGAACATAAGTCTTCCTGACTCCAGGCTTCTTGGAGCCTGTTTGCCTCCCTCAGGAAAGCTTCATCACATGTCCTCTGGGCTGGGGTTTGTTTTCAATGAATTGGTCAGAATTCTCAAGTCTTTCCAAACCATTTACCTTGACAGGATTGTTTTTATTGTATGAATTGTTCTCCAGGTCCATCTCACTTTACTCTCCATCCATTCACATGGGTAAGTCTTCCCAAATTTCCCTGAAACCATCACTTTCTTCAGTTTCACAATCCTGTTCCAGCTATATCCCGCTTGAGGGGAACACGCTTAGTGTCCAACTCTGCCATCACACACATAAAAATAAGCATGGCTATTTTGGTGCACATGGGCCCTCCTCTTTGATCTTTCTGAGCATGGCCCAAATAATGGTGTTACTAGGACAAAGGGCACACATCGTATTTAGACATAAAATTCAAAATTGCTTTCCAGACTATACAAATGAGTTCTCAGATGGCTGACTGTGCCTGCTTTCCCACAGTCCCACCAGCATTTGTTATTTCCTTTTTCCGCTACTTTGGCAATCTGATGAGTGTGAGATGCATTGTACCCTCAGAGGTTCTTTGGTTGTATGTCTCTTATTGGTGATTTGGAGAATTTTTCCCAAGGTTCATTGCTAGGGCAGTTGATTTCTTCTTAGAAGCAGCTTGTTCAGATCACTTGATCACTTATCAATGAGCTTATAAATCGGAGCAAATTTGATATATATGTTTGAAATAAAATTTATTGGAGAAACTCGTGCCTCCATTTCTTCCCTTCTTCCCTTCTAATTTAAGCTGTGCAAAAACATTGAAATTTGTCCATCTCATCATCCTTCCTGTCCTTCATTTGACTGAGAACTCTCGTCTTCCCTATGAATCGGACAGGCATTTCTTACTCGCTTCTCTACTTTATTTATGATGTCGTGGAATCTTTAAGTATCTTTAAAGTCCTGGGTTCTTTTATAGAAGGTGGGAGGTTCAGGTCTCTGTCTCCTTTTTGCCAGACTGTGTTTCAACTTATTCAGCAGTTTTTGTTGAATTATAAGTTTTGGATTCAGAATTGGACTGAGGACTTTGGGCGTTCCAAGCACTTGCTTTTCCTCTCTATATCAGCTCTACTGCTTCACTTTCTGCTTCTTAACCAGTTCCAAAATGGCTTGATTGTTAGATCTGGTTCTCCTATTAACAAAAAACAAGTAACAATCAAACCCATTTCCTTGAGATTTCTGACTTTTTGTTCTTCCAAATGATTTTCAAGGTTACTTTTTCTGCTTTGCCAAGTTATCCTTTGGCAGTTTGGCACTGACTAAAACCTTAACTAGAATAGTTTAATTATTTTTGTTACCTGGACTTGGCCAACCTATGAGCGATTAATCTGTCTCCAGTTATTTAGATCTGATGATGACAGTGGTAGCAGCTAGCATTTATTAATTGTCGACTGGGTGCCAGGTACTGTGCTAAGTGCTTTACAATATCCCACAATCCAGGGAGCTGGGAGTTATAGCCTCAATTTTACAGTTGAGGAAACGGAGGTGAAGAGAGGTTCTATTTTGCTCAGGCTCATAGCTAGTAAGATTCAAACTCATCTTCCCAACCCTACTCCAATTTCTAGAGCACTTTGTAGTGACATCCAGCAAGTTCATGTGTGCTTTTCTTGACAGGTTCAAAGCTAAGTATTTTACCTATTCCATAGTGATTTCTCTTTCTGTCACGTCCTGCCTGTGCTCCCAACTTACTCTAGGTACTGTCAGTTAAATGAGGTAGGAAATCATGGCGCCTTTTTGTAAAAAGCAGATAGTTTCATCGGAGAGGCAGAGGGTATGAGAAGGAAATGCTTATGAGCCTTCGAATGCTGACTCTGTGTCATTCAGCATGTAGTGACCCAACCTCAGGAAGGTCTGAGTGGGTTCTGGCTCTGGAGACTGTCTTGCGGCTGAAGGAGCTTCTGAACCCACGACTCACCTGGGTTTGTTTGGGACAAGAAAGCGAGGGGTGGGGAAAAGCGAGGGATGGGGAAAAGCAAGGGATGGGGAAAGCGAGGGATGGGCCGGAAGGGAAGCCAGCCTCTTTCTTGTTCATCCCGGGAGCCTGGCATCTCTCAGCCACGAGAGCGGAATCAGCCCAGATTTCGGTCAGCTCGTGCCCCTGGGAGGGGAGCCCATGATGATGAGCGATCAATGTTTATGTCTAGCTTCTCCCCCGGTCACAACTGACCCCTTGGCTTCCTGCCCAAAGTGAATCTAAACTGTTCTGTTGTCTGGGAGGGACAGGGAGGGCTGTGGGTCCCACAGGGGGCAGGATGGATGCTTCTCACCCCTCTCCCTGGAGCCTTTCCCAAGGGGCAGGGGCTACAATTTCATCCTCAGGAGAAACGAATGGAAATGAATTCTCCCACCCCCAGCAAAGCTTAGGCTCCAGCCGAGGTTAGACCAGCCAGTTCCGGAGGACCCCCTCCCCAGGACCCCTAAGCTGTCCAGCTGGCTGGGTCTGTGCTCACGCTCTTACGTAAAGCCCCTGTGAGTCAGTCCTGGTTATTGTTGAGATTTCTTTCAGATGGGTTCAACTTTTTGTGCCCCCATTTGGGATTTTCTTGGCAGAATACTGAACAGGTTGGTCATTTCCTTCTCCAGCTCATTTTACACGTAAGGCAACGGCAGGGGATCGATTACTCTCAGGAAAGTTGCTCCATTTCCTCTGTGGAAACATTGATTTTGTGGTTGGAGCAGGATTGGGGCCGAGAGCTGCTGCTCGCCTCCAGCCCTCAGCTGCAGCCTGGATATGGAGAGAGTTTCCAGGGTGGGGAAGGAACATGTCCCCCAAACTGACGAGACTTGGTGCTCGGGTTCCAGCCCGAGTGGAGAAAGGCCCTGGGGAGCCGGCTCTCAGGAAGGCTGCAGCCTCCGGCCGGGGCCCAGCCCCAAGCCAGAGGCATGGGTCCTGCCGGGGGCACAGGTCCTGCCAGGGGCACGGGTCCTGCCAGGGGCACGGGTCCTGCCGGCTGCAGCGGAGGACCGTCCGCCATAGGTTTATGGGCTTAGGACGGTCCCCACAGCCGCTTCCTTCCCTTGCTGATGGTCGGGGGAGACTGAAGTCCAGGGACCGCTCTTCAGGGCCCAGGGTTTCCATGGCTTACTTCTGACTCCTTGGGATCCGCTCCTTCCCCACTGTTTTCTGTAAATTCGATGTGGTTTAGGGCAAATACCCTCAGCACAACGAGCACGAGAAGGTCTCTGAGAACCCCAGCTGTTGGTTCGTAGGGAACGGGGCAGATGTTCCACTGAGCAGATGGGACCGGCTCCTTCTTCTGTCAGACCTGGAACTGAGCCCCCTGAGCCTCGGGAGGGGAGAGCCACTTCTGGTGTTCGTGCCCTGAGGTCTGCCCCTGCCTCTCGCTTCCTGTGTGTCCCTTCAGATGACCGTCCCCCCCCTGGGCCCAGCGCCTCTCTCCCCTTCAGGGGTGTGAGGACTCAGACAAGCCCAGACCCAATAGGCCAGCGTCCCGGCTGGTTCCGGCTCCCCGTAAATCACTGACCAGCTGACGTTTATCTAATTCAGCCGGAGACACTGGCTGCTTACCCAGGCCAAGGTCCGAGGCAGGAGGGTGGCAGAGAGAAGCCAGGCTGCCTCAGGGAGCCCCTTGATCTCTGCTCCTGCCTCGGTGTGGACACCAGGGAAGGTGCGTTGGCCAGAGGTGCTTCCTGGAAATATGGCAGTGAGCCCAAGTGGGGGCTCATGCTGACAAGCCTGTTTTGGGATGGCTTAAGGAGGGCCTTTACTGGTCTCTTACCCGCCCCCTCCTCACTCCAAGAAGAGTGGGGTAATGGCTCTACCAAACACTCCAAGGACCCCAGACTCCTAGACGCTTCCCCCCTCAATTGGTAGAGAAGGAAACTGAGGCAAGGACATGAGGGAACCAGCTCAGAGTCCCTCTGCACGGGGGCAGCGGAAGGGAACGGGCCCAAGGCCAGCTTGGGATTGTTCCGAGGGCCAACGCGAGGGCAGCTGCAGCTGGGAGGTTCCTGCAGAAGCCAGCCAGTGACAGGAACCATGTCCCTGCAGATGAATGGGGCAGCCAGTGCCCAAGCGCCTTTTGTTTGTGGCCCCAATTAAAGAAGTCAGTCACCCTGCTGGGAATGAAGCTTGCTGCCTCAGGCTCCTCCCTCCTCCAAGAAGAATTTCCCTGGATTATGGTTCGGCCGTCCCCAGGAAAGGGCCCAAGTGACGAGGACATATAAAGTTGGGTGTTTTCAGGGACCAGCCAGGAGATTTGCTGGGCCACCGGATTGTAAATCATTGACTACAAATGTATGTGATCGTCACAGCAACTTTGAGAGATAGGGGCCATTATTGGCCCCATTTTACAGCTGGAGATACTGAGTCACACAGATCCAAAATGTAAGAGAGGGATTTGAATCCAGGCTCCCTGACTCCAGGGACAGACTCTGAAAGGGACAGATGTACAAGCACCTTGGAACTAGGAAGTCCTGTAACGTGGGATACTGAGTATTCTTTTTTTTTTTTTTTTTTTTTGCTTCCCCGGGTCATGGGCTCTTTTTCAGAGTAGCCTCATGGGGAAATGGGCTTATTTAAAAAAAGACAAAGCAGCCATCAGCTGTTTGGTTCAAGAAGGGCTCTCCCCTCCTCTCAGCCCAGGGACAGGAGAAGTTGCTTTAATGTTGCTTGAAGGGCCGTGCATCTTTTTAATTAAGTTTTTATTAATAACTTTGCCATTGCCGTCAGTTTTCTTTGTTTAAACAGCTTCTCTTCCTTTCTGAAAGGGAGCAAAGATAGGAAAAAAGATGAAAAAAGGTGCAAATGGCCCGCCCCTCTCTGATTTCACAGTTGGTGGTTAGCAGATGGGACACGTGTCCCTCCAGTCTCTGCAGAAGCGAGGGGTCCAACGCCCTCCAGAAGGCACTGGAGTCACCTTCTCACCAGGGCCCTGGACCCCACAGCTTTCAGAGCTCTGACTGGAGCCACCGTGAGAACAAGTTCAGAGAACCCTGGGGGATGAGATGTGGAGGAAAAGTGCTGCCCAGGTGACTCACACCCCTCCAACAGGACTAATCGCTCATGGTGGTCTCAAGGAGATGGCCAAGGTGGCGGTCCTAGAGGACGCGTGGGAGAGACTGGCCATGACCGGAGCTGCGGACAAGGCCAGGGAGAGCTGCCAGGACTATGGGGTGTGTGAGAGTGATATTGTGTGTGTGTGTGTGTGTGTGTGTGTGTGTGTGCATGAGTGCAGGTTTGTGTGGCAGGCAACTCACTGTAAGAGGTGGGGAGGAGGGACAAGTCCCCACGCCGGACTCCCGACTCCCATTTCAGGGGCATCCGGGCTCCCGGCAGAACAGAAAGTTGGGCTGGGACAGTGAAATGGGTGGAGTGGGCAATGTCTGAAGCACAGACAGGTAATTGAGGAAAGGCCCCGTGCCACATGGACTCGGTGACATGCAGCTTTTTAGGAGGCGAGTCAAGTTCCAGGCGGCTGATTCAATTTAATCACAAAGAAATTTCTTTTCTCTCTCTCTCTCTCTTTCTTTCTCTTTTCTTTCTTTCTTTCACAACTGGGGTTAAGTGACTTGCCCAAGGTCACACAGCTAGGAAGTGTTATGTGTCTGAGACCAGATTTGAACTCGGGTCCTCCTGACTTCGGGGCTGGTGCCATCTAGCTGCCCCAAACCAGTGATTTCCTTGGTTTTGAGACATTCGGTCGCAGCTTGCTCCTCTGGCTGGTGTGCGCCTCACAGATGCAGGAGATTCTGGGACCCCGGACGGTTCAGGGGCTCGTGCAGGGCTCATCCATCCAGTCTGTGTCCAACACGGGCCAGGACTCTCAGGACTCTCAGGACCCGCTCTGTCTGCGATTCCACACTGCCTCATAGCTCCAATTTTTAGTGCTCCAGGTGCATCTTCTCTCCCTGGAAGGCTTGAGACAGGCTGGGCGAGCCCACTGGGAGCTAGGTCACCTCTGGGACAGACTGAGTGACATCTGGAGTCCCTTCTAATGCTGACGTCCTGTGGTTCACAGAGAACAGTGACAAGAAGGCTAGATTTGGAGTATTTGGCGATTCAGGGAAACTAAGTTCCAGCTACTCCTTGGCCGGTTGTGAGGGGTTTTGAAGGCCTAACAGCTGGGGAGGATGAGACTCTGGAGCCTGGGGTGGGTGGGGGTGACATGAAGGGAGCCGTGTTCTAGGAGACCCCTTTGGTGGCCGATTGGACTGGAGTGGGGAGAAATCTGGGACAGGCAGAGCAAGGGGGGGGGAGGGGGGGGGGCTGCCCCAGGAACACTGGGCCTTCGGGGGCCTCTGCCTTCAGGGTCCTGGGCCTTCAGGCTCCTTGAGGCAAGGGCCGGTTTGGGGGAGATCTTTTTGCTTTTTGCCTCTTTTTGTATCCCCAGTGCTTGGCACAGAGCCTGAAACATCATAGTCCCAATAATTATTGACTGTTTGTTGATTAATCAGGGGACCCAGATCCCAGGAAGAGCAAGAAGGTGGAGGGCTGAGAAAGGCGAAAGTTTAGGGCTTGTCACTCATGTATGGTGTGTGCTGGGGGG
>JAJPUD010008606.1:23187-38899 GCA_023553655.1 Myrmecobius fasciatus | reverse complement strand
CGAGGCTGCGGGAGGGGCGGCCCCAGGCCGGACGCAGGCGGCCGCGGGGAAGCCGGGACGGCGGCAAAGGTTGGAGCCCCTCGGCGCGGGATGGGGGTGCGCAGGCGGGAGGCCGCCGAAGCCCAGCCCTCATCCGGAAGCCCTTTGCCCCCCGTATTTCCAGATGCTGTGCGCGGCCCGGTGTGGAGGGAATGGCCCCTGGGAGGGGGCTTGGGCTGCCCGGTTCTGGGTCGGCGCCTCCGAGTGCAGCCCTGGGGGGGCTGGGCCTCTACTACTTCCGCCAGGGCCGTCCCGGTTCCCGGGTTCTCGGGGTCATGGGGGGCTCGGTTCTGGCCCTGGCGGGGAGGGGGTGCGGAGGGGGAAGGGAGAGGCTCAGGTTGTCCAGAGCTCTGGTGTGGGTGTGTGTGTGTGGGGGGGCTCTGCAGCTCCGGGTTTCGTGATTTGTTTATTTTTTAGGGTCAATGATTTTTGTGGTTCTGGCCGGAAGAGCAGCCCGGGGGCTTGAGGAGGAGGCTGCCTTAAGTTCATCTTTAAGGGAGGGCTTACCCCCCCCCCCAGGCACAACTTCTCTCTGGGCCTTAAGGGGATTCCCCAGTGATATGGGGCCATCCTCAGCTTCCCTGGCCACAGGAGAGGGACAAGTGCCGTCACTGACTCTGGGCCTCAGTTTCTCTGTTTGTGGACAGTTGCTGGTCTGAATGTTTCTCCTAAGTAAGGCACATTGAGGTCTGTGGTGTTCTAGATTGCTCTCGGGGGGGGGGTCCTGGGGGCTACTAAGAACAGCCTTTCATCTTATAGACAAGGAAAGTGAGAAGTCAGTGGCTGCCCAGGGGCCCACAGTTCTTGGAGTGAGGCAGCATTTGAACTCGGGTCCTGACCTCCAGTGCAGCACCCTGGCTTTGTGCCACCTGGGAGTCAGGGACAGAGCCAGTGTGAGTTAGGGGACCTAAGTCTTAGGGGTAGCTTAGTGTAGAGTCAGGCTGGAGCTGTGGGAGGAGAACTTGGGGAGTAGTTGGGAGGCTGGGCTGGGGAGATCTTGAGCCCATGCCTTCCCTTTTCAGACTCAGTTCCCCTTTTGTAAAGTTGGGAGCTTGGGCTCAGTGCTCCCTGAGGGCCTTGGAGCCATGATGAGTCTCTCTTCTCCCCAGATTGCAGATGGAAGCTGAGGGACATGGTGGGTAGAGCAAAAGCTCTGGAGGCACTTGAGGCTTATTAACTGTGGGACCCTGAGTGAGCCACTTAACCCCAATTGCCTTGCAAAATAAATAAATAAAACACAATCATTCACTTTCGCTGTGGGTGCCCCTTGTCCAGGAGCACCTGTGATGAGTTTTAAGTACCCGGTGCTCAGGCGTGGTATTCTTGCATCAGGTAAGACCCTGGCAGCATGTGGTTGGTGGAGACCACTAGAGTTGCCGTCAGAAGTTGAATCCCAGCCCAACTGATGCTAAAAGTGGCCGCTGGACAAGTCTTAGGGTTGTAGAAGGATCTACTAGGCCCTCTGCTCCTTCCTGCCCACCCCCAATTTAATCAAGGAGGAGTCTGAGGCCCAGGGGCAAGTCACTGGTCCAAGGTCACATGGGTGGAAAGTATCAGAGCCAGGATCTGAACTTGGGTCTTCTGCCTTCAAATTGTCTTTCCACTACACTGGCTTCCTTCTATTCTTTAAGCTTCAGTTTCCTCACATGTCAGACGAGGGCAACAAATATTGCATAAAACACCATACTAGGTTGTTCTGAGCATGAAATGTCAGAAGAGATGGAGAAAGGGCTTTAGGACCAACAGGTTGCCTCTAGGAATTGGACTCTGAGAAGAAGGGGAGTCCAGGTTAGGCTTTTATCAGGGCTGCTGGCATGGGGGGCAGTGCAGGGGAAACCCCGCTTCTTATTTCCAGTTTTGGTTTGCTTTCCAGAATGGTTGGATCCATTCACAAGTCCACCAGTAGTGCATTAGTATCCCAATTTGCTCACACTCCCTCCTATATTTGTCATTTTACTTTTCTATCATATTAACCAATCTGATAAATGTGGCGTGGTGCCTCAGAATCATTTTAATTTCCATTTCTTACACAAATTAAAACAACCCTGAGGTACCACCTCACACCTCTGATTGCCTAAGATGATAGGAAAAGATGATAAATGTTGGAGGGGATGTGGGAAAATTGGGACACTGATACATTGTTGGTGGAACTGTGAACGGATCCAACCATTCTGGAGAGCAATTTGGAGCTATGCTCAAAGAGTTATCTAACTGTGCATGCCCTGTGATTCAGCAGTGCCGCTACGATGTCTGTTTCCCAAGGAAGTCATAAAGGAGGAAAAGGGCCCACGTGTGCAAAAGTGTTTGTAGCAGCTTTTTATGGTGGCAAAGAAGTGAAAAATGAGTGGATACCCATCAGTTGGGGGATGGCTGAGCAAGTTGTGGTACATGAAGGTAATGAAGTATTACTGCTCTTTAAAAATGATGAATAAGCTGATTTTAGAAAAGTCTGGAAATATTTACACAAACTGATGCTGAGAGAAACGAGCAGAATCAGGAAAACATTGTATACAGTAACAGCAAGAATGTGCAACATTCAATCACGAAAGGCTCGGCTCTTCCCAGAAGTTCCATGATCCCAAGCAATCCCAATAGACTTTGGACAGAAACTGTCATCTGCATCCAAAAACAGATCTAAGGAGACTGAATGTAAATCAAGACATGCTATGTTCACTTTTTTTCTGTTTTTTTCTCTCCCCCATGGTTTTTCCCTTTTCTGATTTTTCTCTCCCAACATAATTAATAAAGCAATGTGTATTGAAAATAAATAAATTTACCAGAATCCAAAAAAAAGAAAGAAGAGATAGAGAGGGATAAACAGAAAAAAAATAGGATGAAGGGAAATACACGATAATTATAAAGAAAGTTTTTTTAATGAGATTTCACATTTTCTTCTATTTTTTTTCATTTTTTTATTTTGTTTGCCTGATTCTTGATGTCTCATAAAATCTTGAGCTTCCACATGCCCAATTCTAATTTTTAAGGAATTATTTCTTTAAAGAGGTTTTTTCCAATTTGGCCAATTCTACTTTTTTTTTAATTAAAGCTTTTTTTATTTTCAAAACATGCATGCATGGATAATTTTTCAACACTGATCCTTGCAAAACTTTGTGTTCCAAATTTTTTCCCTCCCTTCCCTCACTCCCTCCCCAGATGGCAAATGATCCAATATATGTTAAATATGTTTAAAAATGTATGTTAAATCCAATATATGTATGCATATTTATACAATTATGATGATGCACAAGAAAAATCAGATCAAAGGAGAAAAAAATGAGAAAGAAAGCAAAATGTAAGCAACAACAGCAAAAGACATGAAAATGCTATGTTGTGAACCACACTCAGTTCCCATGGCCCTCTCCCTGGGTGTAGATGGCTCTCTTCATCACAAGATCATTGGAACTGGCCTGAATCACCTCATTGTTGCAGAGAGCCATATCCATCAGAATTGATCATCGTATAATCTTGTGGTTGCCGTGTACAATTATCTCCTGCTTCTGCTCATTTCACTCAGCATCAGTAAGTTTGGGGGGAAAAAGCAAACAACAAGAAAGGAATTTGTTCATAGAAAGTAACTATGGTATCAAAAAATATCAAAATAAAAACTCAGAAGAAGAAGGCAGCAAAATTAAAACAGCTACATCCAAAGCCTGAAAAAAAGTGAATTGGTCCCTCCAGGCCTCTCTGAAATCATCCTGCTGGTCGTTTCTCACAGAGCAATAATATTCCATAACATTCATATACCGTAATTTCTTCAGCCACTCTCCAATTGATGGGCATCCCTTCAGTTTCCAGCCTCTAACCACTACAAAAAGGGCTGCCACAAACATTCTTGCACATGTGGGGCCCTTTCCCTCCTCTAAGATCTCTTTGGGATACAGGCCCAGTGGAAACACTGCTGGGTCAAAGGGGATACACAGTTTGATAATTCTTTGGGCATATCTATTTTTTTAAAATTCTAATCTTCAGTGGATTTTTGTTTTTACCATTTGGTCTAGTCTATTTTAAGGTGTTATTTTGTTTAGTTGTGTGTGTGTGTGTGTGTGTGTGTGTGTGTCTGCCTGTCTACTTTATCATGTCATTGAACTCTTTTTCATGATTTTCTTGCCTTATTCTCATTTCTTTTCTTAAGTTTTCCTCTACTCTCTTAGTTTATTTTTAAAATACTTTTTGAGCTCTTCCAGGAATTCTGTTTTGGGAGGAACTGGGGAGGAACCTGAGACTGATTCACTTTTTTTTTCAGTATTTGGATGTAGCTGTTTTAATTTTGCTGCCTTCTTCTTCTGAGTTTTTATTTTGATATTTTTTGACACCATAGTTACTTTCTATGATCAAATTCCTTTCTTGTTGCTTGCTTTTTCCCCCAAACTTATGCCTTGACTTTTCCTTTTATGTTACAACTGGGCTGTGCTCTGGGTGGAGAGGCTCTATCCCAAGCTTCATGTTTTTGGTGCATCTGTTTTTAGAACTAGTTCTGGGAGATCGGTCAATTTTCAATTATTCCAAGCTTTTGTGATCTAGGCAGACACATTTTTACTACTCTCCTGCCCTGTGACTTGAGCTGAGTGACCACAAGCACTCTTTTCTGTCTGGGGCTTGTGTCCAGGGCCGCTGCTCTTTTGTGTGCTCTCCTATGTTAGTGCTCTTTCTCACCCTAGGACTGTGACCCCAATCTCAGTATGGACAAGAGTTCTGCACTTAGTGCCTGCAGAGAATCCCTGTATTTTCCTTCAGATCAGTTATCTGACCCCTTGACTGTCTGTGGACTGAAAGCTCCAGAAGCTGCTGATTTAGTCATCCCTTAAGGCCTGCTGCTGTTTGACTGGGCCTCTTATCGCAGCGAGGCAGAGCTTTCCTGTCAACCTAAGTTGGCTTGGTCTGGAAAATTGTTTCTCCCCATCCTTCTGTTGGCTCTGCCTGTCCAAAATTCATTTTGAGACATTATTTTGAAGTTTTTTGAAGGGAGATTTGGGGAAGCTCAGAAGAGTCTCTGCCTTTACTCTGCCATCTTGGTTTTGCTCTCTGCTATGAATATTACAGACCTTTTATTCTTTGATCTTCTTGGGGTATTTGTCCAGTAGTGGGATAATTGATCAAAGGGTAAATGGGTACAATTTAGTGATTTTTTCATGTATCTTCAAATTAATTTTCATGAGACACAGATCTAATCACAATATATTAGTATGGTTATTTTCTGGTAGTTTCTCCAATATTTTTTAATATTATTTTTAAATGAAGATTTCTCTTCTTTCTTCTCCCCTCCCCTCCACCGAGAAAGCCAGGACAACAAACCCTATTACAAATGTTCATTTAAGTAAAATAAATTCCTATGTTGGTCATGTCCAAAAGAAATATTTCACTGTGTTTTGAGTACATCACCTCTCTATGGAGATGGGTTGGGTGGAAAGGTAGCCTGTGTCATCAAGTTAACTCCTTCAACATCAACTCTTTGTATCTTTTGTCATCTTTAGAATTGTCTTTGGGTCAGGTGAAACCTAAGAGTTGTATTTCACTTTTATAAGCAATTGTTAAAGATCATTCACATTACGTCTCTTGAAAATCATTTGTTCACATCCTTTGACCACTAATGAATTAGGGAATGGCTCTTGGTCTAATATATTGAGGTTATTTTTCCCTACACTTTGGATATCAAGCTTTTATTAGATACAGATTTTTCCCCCAATTGATAGTTTATCTTTTTATTGTGTTTGTATTGATTTTGTTTTTGCAACAGATTTTAAAGTTCATTAAATTTCATGACTGTTCTTTTATTTATTTTTCATGATTCCCCTATAATGGTTCCCTGTTCCCCTAGCTGTGTATATAAAAGGCACCTCCTCTTGTTCATATTCGTGTGGGCATCCGTATATGTTTTCATGCTATGATTCTATGTTTAGGTCACATACTTGGAGGTTGTTATAGGTTCTAAAATACGGATCCGGACTGTGTTTCCCTTCCCCACTGACCTGCAGTGATTCTGAGAGCACAGCTTTTCATCATAGAACCTATGAAAAAGGCCCTAAAAACGAAGCCCCTGTACCTTTGACAGACATCCCCCTAACAAGACTGAGTGCGTTGTCTGTCAGTGTTCTCAGCAGCAGAGGAGGCTCAGGTGCCCTGGGGCACAGCCAGCCAGCCAGCTCTGACCAATCAGTATCTTACTCCCAAAGCCCTGCCATACCTTGGGGATCTATCCTCCCATCCAAGAACAAACATGTTACATAAAGTGCACCTTGGTCTGATCTGTCCCCTTTTTGGCTCTGTGTGTGTGTGTGTGTGTGTGTGTGTGTGTGTGTGTGTGTGTGTGTGAGAGAGAGAGAGAGAGAGAGAGAGAGAGAGAGAGAGAGAGCAATTTAAACCAGTGCCTTGGGGCAGCTTAGTGCTTCTGAGCAAGGACATGGGAGGTCCTTTCTGCTCTCCCCAGCCTCCATAGACTGCCTTTGATCTCTTGCCCTTTGCTACATTTCCCGTGGGCCACCATATTGAATATAGACCAAGGGCAAACAAGTTGTTTTTCATGTTTCTGAAATAGTGGCAATCCTGGATGAGAACCCAGGGGTTTGTCGGTCTCCTAAACACCAGAATCCTCCGGTGACTTTCTATTATCCTAGGACAAAGTACAAACTCTTCCACCCACTCCCCACCCCCAGTGTGACTTTGATCACTTGAACACAATTCTCAAATGCTTTATTGATGCTGCTGCTTTTTAAAAATACCCCCGTCCTTTCTTAAGGACTTTTCCTTCCCTCTGTTCTTGCAACAAAGATGTACATCTAAGCAAAACAGAATCAGTCCACTCACGCCCAAGTGGTGGGAGGCTACAGAAGAACGGTCTGTCACTGTGCTGGCCAAAGTTCTGACATCATCGTCTGACAAGACTGTGGTCACCATGTACATTGTGCTCTGTCAGGTCACTTTCCTCTGAATTTGTCAGAGAAGTCCCCCCAAGAGTCCCTGAATTCTTCCTATTTCTGTGATTTCTTGGGGGCCATCATCGTCTGCTATATTCATATTCATGTTTGCCATGAATTTTTTTTGTTCCTAGTTCTTTTTTCACCACAAAAGAGCTGCTCTAAATGTTTTCGTGCACAGGGGCCATCCTTTCCCTCTGCCTTGGGCCCACACATGCCTGGTAATTGGATCACTGACTCAATGATTGGGTTGCTCCCTACTCTCTGTTGAGTAACTTAAAGTATGGAGGAGGAGGAAAATCGTGCTTGGTTTTAGCAGCTTAGAGAGCAGCCAGTGACTCCCCTGGAGAAGCCAGTTTTGGGTGAGCGGTGAGGTTGAAAGCTAGAGAGTAAGGGCCTGTGAAGGTGAGGATGCAGAGGAAGCAGTTGTAGCCAGGCTGTTTATTCTAGGGTTTGGTTGTGACAGAGAAAAAAGGCAGCACTCCAGGTGGAGAAGGGCTGGCAAGGTACAGGAGAGGTAGCTGAACTAGTAGCTGAGGAGAGCCTGGAGAGGAGAGAGAGAGAGCCAACTGGAGGGCTTGCTGAAGGGCCGAGTCCCTGGAGGAGATGGAGTCATGTCCACAAGAACGGAGGCGGCATTTTTAGGGATAAGGGTCATCCCTTCATCAGCCTGGAGCAAAGAGGGAAAGAATGGGGAATGATGTCAAAGGGTCAAAATGGAGGGAAGGGCTAAAAGAGGAGATCATGGCTGAGCGCCTCAACTTCCTCAGTGGAGTTGGAGGTGAGAATCTCTGATGGTCCAAGTGATCACAAAGGTCCCCCCTTCAGTGCAGTTGGAGGTGAGCATCCCTGGTTTGTACAAGTGATCCCAAAGGTCCTTCCCAGCATGGACCCCTTAATCGCAACAGTTTTGTTTCTTCCACCGGGAAGCTGGGCTTCTGAGAGCAGGAGGGTAGGAACATTAGGAAAATGGAGACTCTACTCCAAAACATTGGGAAGGGGTTTTCTGACCTGGTAGAGTCCAAGGATCCACTGGCCAGGAGATGCCCAGAACTTCAGGTGACCTTTGACATGAACAGGAGGACAATTCTCTGGTGGAGATTTTGCTGCTTGGCTTGGATGTGGACATTGACTGTGCTAGCCAGGCTCTCTGCTTGGCATCTTGGCAGGGTTCAGGGTGTGGGTCCACCTGCTGTGGCCTGGAGGACCTTATGGACTCCCTGGAATCCAGGAGGGACTGCCATGTACTGGTCTGTGGGAAGAAGAGCCGGGACCGGGACTCAGGGGCCGGGGTTCAGGGGCCAGGGCTCGCCATCCACAATTCTCATGATGCATGGTGATTCGGGAGGGGGGGGCAGGGCAGTTGAAAGTGTTGAAAGTGGGCTTGGAGTCAGGAAGGTCTGGCCCAGTACTGCCTCTGCCTCCCGCCAGCTGTGTGAGCCAGGCTATCTCTGAGCCTCGATTCCCCCTGCTGAGTGAGGACCCACATGTCCTCCTGTCTCCCTGCAGGAGCACTTGCACCGGGCTGTTAGGAGGGTCAGCACTTCCTGAGTGATTTCCTCCATAAAGCTTAGGGCAGAACAAGAATCCTCACTTGTGACTGAGCAGGACCTCGGAGGCCACCAATTCCAACCCATTAATTTATAGGAGTAGGAGTTGAGGTGGGCAGCTCAGAGTCATGGAGGGACTTGTCCAAGGTCACACAAGTATTACGAAGGGACAGAATGAAGCCAGTTCTTTCCCAGGTACCATGTTTTGAGGTCATCACTCATCATGATTATCTGGACATGATGGCTGTGGAAAGGCTCTCTCCACAGAAACCCCTGTAGCACATGGCGAGCATGTCTGACATCAGGCGTGCTGGCGAGCCTCATCTCCTCAAGTCTTTCCTGTTCCAATCAAACAAACGGTTTCTTTTTTATTAAAGCTTTTTATTCACAAAACATCTGCATGGGCAATTTTTCATCATTGACCCTTGCAAAGCTTTCTGTTCCAAATTTCCCCCCCCAATCCCCACTTCTCCCCTAGATGACAGGTAGCCCAGGACATGTTAAATATGTTAAAATACTTGATAAATCGAATATGTATATACATATTTCCACAGTTATCTTGCTGCACAAGAAAAATTGGATCTACAAGAAAAAAAACCCGAGAAAGAAAATAAAATGCAACAAACATCAACAGAAAGCATTAAAATTCTGTGTTGTGGTCCACACTCAATTCCCACAGGCCTCTCCCTGGGTGTATATGGCTTTCTTCACTGACCAATTGGAACTGGTTTGAGACAATCCTTTGTTGCAGAGAGCCATGTTTATCAGAATTGATCATCGTATAGTCTTGTTGCTGTGTAAAATGATCTCCTGGTTCTGCTTGTTTCACTCAGCATCAATTCCTGCAAGTCTCTTCAGGCCTCTCTGAAATCCTCCTGTTGGTCATTTCTGACAGAGCAATAATATTCCATAACATTCATAGACCATCATTTAGTCAGCCATTCTCCAATGGATGGGCATCCCTTCCGTTTCCAGTTTCTAGCCACTACAAAAAAGGCTGCCACAAACATTCTTGTCCATGTGGGTCCCTTTCCCTCCTCTAAGATCTCTTTGGGATATAGGCCCAGTAGAAACACTGCTGGGTCAAAGGGTATGCATAGTTTGATAACTTTTTGAGCATAGCTCCAAATTGCTCTCCAGAATGGTTGGATCCATTCACAGCTCCACCAACAATGCATCAGTGTCCCAGGTTTCCCACATCCCCTCCAACACCTGTCCTTAGCCTTTCCTGTCATTTTAGCCAATCTGACAGGTGTGTAGTGGTACCTCAGAGTTGTCTTAGTTTGTATTTCTCTAATCAATAGTGATTTGGAGCACCTTTTCATGTGGATAGAGATGGTTTCAATTTCTTCATCTTAAAATTCAGACAAACTTTGTCTAGAGGTTGATGCCATTTTGGGGGGGGTTTGGGAAAAGGGAGACAGCGACAATGGGGGAAACTGAGGGAGATGTGCTCCTGGAGAGTAATGGTCACCGGTGGTAGAATGTCAGAACTGAAGGACCTTCACTCCCATCTCTTCTGTTCACAGAGGAGAAAGCTGAGTCTTCAAGAAGGAGAGGTAGATTACCCAACATAACCCAACCAGTGACTGACCCCATTCTGAAAGAATCTGGGGTTAGGTAACATGGAAATGGACCCAGCTTAATTCTAGGATCCCATGCTCCAAGTGTTAGAGCTGGGCCATACAGGTTCACCGGGCGCCCAGAAAAGCCAATCCACTTGCCCAGTGTCTCATTGACAATATGGCATCACCAGATGACGTCAGATTCACTTCAACCCAACAGACCCTTTACACAGCCCCTACTCAGTATGGATCTGTGGGTTTGACTTGGGGGCTCCCCTGCCAAAAGCTCACCTAATTCCACACCCATTGGGTCAGGTAATAAGGTGTATACGTAAGTACCAATGACACATGCTGGACACATCAGGCATCTAAAAGTGAACAGAAGGTGCCAGAGGAAGGCTTTTTTCAGGTGAGGGCTTAAGGCAGACTTGGGGGATGAGGCGACACCTGAGCTGTAATAGTAATAATGAAGTTGCAGGCCAGGTTGATGCAGAACTGGGGGATGATGTGCCTCATGGGAGCAGAGCCAATCATGCCTTTGTCCAGGCTGACTCACAGAACTAAGGACAGTGTAGGGAAATAAGACTTGAAAGGTAAATGGTAGCTGGGCTGTGGGAGACTTTGAATGTCAAGCCAGATTGAAGGGACCCAGATCAAATACCAGAACACAGAGGTCCATGAGAGAAACCACAATAGTCCAAAAGAATAAAATAGCAATGGGGACTTTGGAGCGGAGAAGCTGCTGTACCCAGAGTTCCTGAAAAGACAGCTTTCTCCCTGTCAGTTAAGCAGATTCATCAGTGTGATCCTAGGAACACATAGATGGTAATACAGAACAGCAGCCACTCCTAGCTGTGTGGTTCCAAGCTCCTTACCTTCTCTGAACCTCATTTTCCCCATCTGTAAAATGGCACTAACAGCACCTACCCATACTGAGGGGCTGGGTAAGGCTCTGGTGATGGCCAGGGCTTGGCCATAGAAATGTCAGCTGTTCTCAGGAACTAGGAGAGAGATGCCAGCGGCCAGGAAGAAGACCACCCGCTTCTCAGAGGGAACAAAGGCTTAAAAGCACAGGCCTGCCTATTTATTTGCTCCAGCTGAGTGGGACTTAAGAGTCCTCATGGTGTGATAGAAAGCACCTTGGGGGAAGAACAGGGAGATCTTGCTGCCGAGTCCTGTGATGCTCAGGCTGCTGCCTCTAGCCCGTAGCTTTCTCCTCCGTGAGATGGGCACAGTGGTCCCAGCCTGACCCATTTCGCAGGATGGCTGTGATGAAGATGCTTTGCAAACCTACAAGTCTGTACAAATGAGCTTGTCTCTGGGTAGCCGATGGGTCTGGGGGAGGTTTTCTCTTCCTTTTGGGGCTCCCGGACATAGCCCAAATTGCCCTTGCAGTGAGCTCTGCCCTGTCAGATTAATTCCTGGGTTTCGACTTGAAATGAGAGGTTGAGACGGGATTCATTGGAAGGGAGGCAGGTACAGGATCTGGCAGATTCCCTAGAGAGAGGATTCCCTTCCAGGAACCTAGGTGTTGAGAAAGGAGCTTCTGAAGGAGACTTAGGAGGAGCGGAGGGCAGATTCATCACCTGCAGACACAAAGGAGCCGGGCAGTGAGGGGACCGAAGAGACAGTGTGGGCACCCATGGGGCCCTGGCAGGTGCTAGAGGCCCTGCAGGGCTACTGACCCTGTGGATGGAGGGAAAGAGGTATTACTGGGAACGGAAGGATGGGAACAGCCGAGAGCTGCCGCTGGGGGGAGCACCCCGTGGTGCTCCAGCTTCTCCCTCGGACCCTTCCCACAAAACATCCAAGGGCTTGCTTCGGCAGCTGAATTCTTGCCCCACAGAGGGGCGTAGCTTGCCCATCTCCACCAAGCAGAGCCTCCTATTTCCCAGCATCTTAGCTCTGGCTCCCTGGTAGCTGCAACCCTAAGGCACATGCTTCTTAAGGCTGCAGTGTCCATTTGTTTCAAGACTTCCTCGGCAGCCCAAAATTACAGACTCCATTACACAAGTGGCTGGGGGAGGGAGGTTTATTTTAAACCCTCTTGTCCTGGAAAGGGGCACGCGGGCTCCGTGGAGTTGGAAGGGACCTCTGAGGGAAGGATGGGATGATTCAGAGCTCCCCTTGAGCAGGAATGTTCTGCAGCATCAAGTGGCCATTTCCCGGAGGCTGGCAGTGTCACGGTTTGCTTGTAACCACCCAGTCGGCCCAGTGAGTTTCAGGGACATGAGCGACTTCCTATGGAGCCATCCGGTCAGACGTCACTAAAATGGCCCACGACATCTTATGGCCTTATGTCCCACCCACCGACGATGAATGAGTGTTTCAGCTATTTGGAAATGAGTGGGCTCAGGCTTCTGTGGGCAGGAGGCAGCTATTTGTTCTCAGCCTACAAAAGGAAGGGGAATGGAATAAGCTAATAATAATAATAATAGGTAACATTTATGTAGCACTTACTGTGTGTCAGGCACTATGCTAAGCACTTTACAATTAGTTTCTCAGTTAGTCATCACAACAACCAGAGGTGGGTGCTATTATTATCCCCATCAACTCTGAGCAAAGAAGATATATGCAGAACATTGGAGCTAATTAATATAACTCAGGCTCTGTGATAAAGGAGGACTGGGGAAGGCTTCTCGTAGAAGGCAGGATTTGGCTTGGGACTAGGCTAGTGAGGGCGGGAAAAGGAACTGAGGATGGGGAGAAATTCAGGTATCAGAGACAGCCAGTGAAAAAGCATAGAGTCGGGAGATAGCGTGGTTCAATTTTATTTTAGTCAGTTCCAAATTCTCTCCCTTCTCCCATCCATTGAGAAGGCAAGAAACAGAAAATCCATTATAAATATGAAGTTATAAAAAACAAATGTCCTCATTAGCCACATTCTGAAATTAAAAAAAAAAACTGAGAAAGAAAGAAGATATGACTCCAATGTTCCCTCCGAGCCCATCACCTCTTTCTCTCTGGAAATGGGTGGCGTGTTCTTTAGTTTTGGAAACTGTGGTGGAACATTGTATTGATCACAGTTACTAAATCTTTCAGAGCTGCTTCTCTTGACAAAGTTGCTGTGACAGAATAAATTGTTCTCCTGGCTCTGCTTATTTTACTTTCTGTCAGCTTTACTTCATTTTGTATCAGGTATTCCAGGTTTTTCTGACACCATCCCCGACATCATTTCTTTGTTGTTGTTGTCGTCGTTTTATTAAAGCTTTTTATGTGCAAAACATACGCATGGGTAATTTTTCAACATTGACCCTTGCAAAACCTTTTGTTCCAAATTTTCCACTCCCTCCCTCCACCCCCTCCCCTAGATGGTGATTGTCCAATACATGTTAAATATGTTAAAATGTATGTTGAATCTTATATATGTATACATATTTATACAGTTATCTTGCTGCATAAGAAAATCAGATCAAGAAGGAAGAAAAAATACCTGAGAAAACCAAATGCAAGCAAACAACAACAGAAAGAGTGAAAATGCTATATGGTGAACTACTCTCAGTTCCCACTGCCCTCTCCTTGGATGTAGATGGCTTTCTTTATCACTGAACAATAGGAACTGGTTTGAAACATTTCATTGTTGAAGAGAGCCATGTCCATCAGAAATGATCATCGTATAGTCTTGTTGTTGTCGTGTATAATGTTCTCCTGGCTCTGCTGATTTCACTGAGCATCATCAGTTCACGCAAGTCTCTCCAGGCCTCTCTGAAATCCTCCTTCTGGTCGTTTCTTACAGAACAATAATATTCCATAACATTCATAGACCATCATTTGTTCAGCCATTCTCCAACTGATGGGCATCCTTTCAGTTTCCAGTTTCCAGCCACTACAAAAAGGGCTACCACAAACCTTTTTGCACAGTAGTGCTGTATACACTATTGTTTTACAATCATATACCACAACTTGTTCTGCCGCTTCCCCAACTGATGGGCCTCAATTTCTAATACTTTGCTACCACAGGAAGAGCTGTTATAAGTATTTTTACATATATGAGTATTTGTTCTCTATCTTGATCTCTTTTGGGTGGGACCCAATAGCAATATTATTAAATCAAAGGTTACATGCATGTGATATCTTTTGTGGCACAGTTCCAAATTGTTTTCCAAAGTAGGTGGACTAGTTCACAACCCCTATCAACCTTGTATTAATATGCCTATTTTGCCATATCCCCTCTAGCATTTGTCATGTTCCTTTATTTTGTCATCCTAGCCACTCTGATAGTTATGAGGTAGTGCCTCAGAATTTTTAATTTGTATTTCTCTAATTGTTAGTGGATTTAGTATATTTTTTCATGACTATTGATAACTTTGATTTTTTTAACTGAAAACTGTCTTTTCATATCTCTTGATCATTTATCAGTTGAGAAATTATTCTTATTCATATGTTTGGCTTAATTCTCATATGATTTTTGTTAGTTTGGTTATTAATATAATTGATTATGCTGATAATTCTCCTACTATTGAACCAGTCCTGCATCCCTTGTATAAATCCCACTTGGTCACAGTGAATTATCCTAGGGATAACGTTCTGTAATCTCTTTGCTAATATCTTACTTAAGATTTCTGCATTAATATGCATTAGGGAAATTGGTCCATAATTTTCGTTCTCTGTTTTTACCCTACCTGGTTTAGGTATCAGTACCATATCCGTGTCATAAAAGGAATTTGATAGGAGTCCTTCTTTCCCTATTTTTTCAAATAGTTTGTATAGTATTGGAATTAATTGTCCTTTAAGTGTTTGATAGAATTCACATGTAAATCCATCTGGCCCTGGAGAGTTTTTCTTAGGGAGTTGATTAATAGCATGTTTTATTTCTTTTTCTAAAATGGGGCTATTTAAATAATTTATTTCCCATTCTGTTAACCTGGGCAATTTATGTTTTTGTGGGTATTCCTCCATTTTACTTAGTTTGTCAAATTTATTGACATATAGTTGGGCAAAATCACTCCTAATTATTGCTCTACTTTCCTCTTCATTGGTGGAAAGTTCTCCTTTTTCATTTTTGAGACTAACAATTTGATTTTCTCTCTCTCTCTCTCTCTCTCTCTCTCTCTCTCTCTCTCTCTCTCTCTTTTTTTCCTGAAGCAATTGGGATTAAGTGACTTGCCCAGAGTCACACAGCCAGAAAGTGTTGTGTCTGAGGTCAAATTTCAACTCAGGTCCACTGCGCCACCTAGCTACCCCATTCTTTCCTTTTTCTAATCAAATTAACTAAAGGTTTATCTATTTTGTTAGGTTTTTTAAAATAGATCCAACTCATAGTTTTATTTATTAACTCAATGGTGTTTTTATTTTCAGTTTTATTAATCTCCCCTTTTATTTTCAGAATTTCAAATTTGGTATTTAATTGGGGATTTTAAAATTTGTTCTTTTTCTAGCTTTTTTAGTTGCAAGCCCAGTTCTCTTTCTCTATTTTATGCAAGTAAGCATCTAGAAAGATATAAAATTTCCCCTTATAACCACTTTGGCTGCATCTCACAAATTTTGGTGTGTTGTCTCTGCTGTCATTCTCTTGGATGAAGTTTTTGATTGTGTCTGTGATTTGTTGTTTTATGTTTGGCTTAATTCTATACATATTTAAGAAATGAGATCTTTATTTTATTTTTTTTTTTTGCTTTTTTTTTTTTTTTTCTGAGGCAATTGGGGT
>JAJPUD010008606.1:0-23087 GCA_023553655.1 Myrmecobius fasciatus | reverse complement strand
TGCTGAGGCAATTGGGGTTAAGTGACTTGCCCAGGGTCACACAGCTAAGAAGTATTAAGTGTCTGAGACCAGATTTGAACTCAGGTCTTCCTGACTTCAGGGCTGGTGCTCTATCCACTGCACCATCTAGCTGCCCCAAATGAGATCTTTATTAGAGAAATTTGCTGCAAATTTTTTCCCACTTTCCTCCTTTTCTTCTAATTTTAGCTGCATTGGTTTAGTTTGGGGAAATGGAGTGTCTTTTGTGAAGAACAGCAAGGAGGCCAGTGTACTGGATTATAGAGGAGTGAGGTTAAGGAATAAGAAGACTGGAAAGGTAGAAAGTAGCCATGTTCTAAATAAAGGATTTTATATTTGGTCATAGTGGTGATAAGGAGCCAATGTAATTTACTGAACAGAGTAAAGTGGAGTGAGACTCAGCTATGAGTCAGGGACTGCTGAAATAGACCAGGCAGGAGAAATACACCATTTCCTTTCTCTCTCATCAGATCAATGATCATGGATTCAATGATCATCTCTATCAGAATAATTCTGAACTTTGTATTCCCCTGTCTTGAAGGCAATTATCTGATGTCACCACCTGATTGTCCTACAGGCAGCTAAAATTCAACATGTCTAAAACTGAACTTTTCATGCTCTCTCCCAATTCACCAATTTCAGATTTCCCTTTTTCTGTAAAGGATGTCACCCTCCTTATTATCCAGCTTCCCAACTCTCACTGTTTTTCATTCTAGACTCTTCCTCACTTCCAATAGATAATTAATTTCCAAGTCTTGTCAAATCTTGTGTCCATGCCTTCTAATTGGTCTCCGGTTTTGCCCATTCATTCTCCAAAATACATTCTCCAAAATAGCTAGAAAATTGATATTCCAAAATACAGGTCAAAGAATTCATAGTCAGACAGGCAGGAGGAAATAAAAAAGAAGTCAATGGAAATGGAGTGTCCAAGAGGATTGGGTGGGTCAAATGTGTGCAAAAAGGTAAAGGAGGATAAAACTTCTGGATTTAATAGCTAAGAGATCACTGGTAGCTGGGGAGACATTTCAGCTTAATTGGTTGGGTTTCTTAGAAGCCAAATTGCAAGGGGATAAAAAGAGAGGGAAGTTAAGAAGTGAAAGCAATGTGTGTAGATGGCTTTTTCAGTAACTTTGCCTATGAAAATGAGAATATTAAATGGTCTTTTTAGAGAATTGTAGAGCCAAGTAAAGGTTTTTTTAAAGACTGGAGATGGAGGATAGCAGCAAATAAATAGTGAGAGATTAAATAAAGGTGACTGAATGCTAGAAAGAGGATGATTAAAGGTTGAGAACCTGGTGGAGATGGAGATAGAACCAGGGACATAAAAAAAGGAATTAGTTTTGAAAATAAGGAGGGCCACCCATTTTTCGAAATAGAATGCATAACACATAGTAAGTGCTTAATAAATGTCTTTTTTCATTGATTTACTCACTCATTGGTTCATTTGTTGCATGACTTTTTCTGGCAGTATTGAATATCATTCAAAATAGGATAACACAAGGTAGATGTCACAAGGTGACACAGAGTTGGAAGTTTCAGAGCCTGAATAATGGAAAAACAAGGCGGATCAAAGATTCAGTGGTGGAAGATTGTGACAAGTGAACTGTTTACCCTATAATCAAGTTCAGGAAGGGAGGGAAAGTGAGACCACAACAGGGAAGACAGACTTTAACAAAAAAGGATAAGGAGACTAAAGTCACAGGGAAGATGAAGAATCAGCTTAGGATGAGGAAGGCAGAGGAGAGATGGGAGGCGAGGATGAAAGGTGATAGGCAGGCTTTGGAGGTAAGAGGGAAAGGTGGAAAGATAGGAGACTGGACGGAGAGTCAGTGTTCAAAATCATGGAGGTGGTGCACTGGTAAGTGATGGTGAAAGCAAGGGTGAGGACATCCCTGTGTACACCTGGGGCTAAATGAAAGTAAAAATCATGCGAGTGGAGTAGCAGGTAAACCAGGAGGCCCAGGCTATTGGAGGGAAGGTCGTCTTGCATGAGAAAGTGAGAAAAACTGAGGGCTCTTTTGGAAAGGAGGGAAAATGGTCTGGGGGCTAGTCCCTCTGTGACCGTGGGATAAAAATAAATGGAGGGACCATCTGAGAAGGGAAAGTTGTAGGGTGGTAGGTGGAGACACTGAGAAGTTCTGGACATGACAATGAGAGTCAGGGAGTGTGCTACCTCCTCCTCCCAGCTTGGTGTGGGGCATCAGGGACAGTGACCAGGGAGAACCTACCTGGTAAGAGTGGGTGATGCCCCAGGCACTCTGCCTTCACACTCAGAGTGAAATCCCAGTTTGGATATTTGTCAAACTTACTGGATGACTTTGAACAAACTGCTTTTTCCCCTTGAGACTACAATTTCTCAGGGTCTCAGAGTCCTACAGAAAACCAGAGGTGGACAAGTTTCTGAGGCCACTGGGACTATCTCACCAGCATGGCCCACAAGGGTCCTCTAAGGCCCACAGGAAGCTTTCCAGTCAGGGGGAGCCTCTCCTCTTGGAGGCAGCTCCTTCCATTCTGGGGGGCTCTCAGCATCAGAGAGAATGAAGCCTGGATTGCTGAGCATCTTGAGCTCTTCCACCCTGGAGAGCAGAGCTATTTATAGCAGTCCTCTGAGGATGGTCACACAGAATCCCCTGGGAGCCTGCTTATTTGTCACAGGCTCTGCTTGGCTGCATCTTAACCGTTTCTTAGCTGGGGGGGGGGGCTGGAAAACTCAGCCCAAAGCTGAGTTTAACTCAGGGTTGGAGCCTGGCTGTTGATGCTCCTATGGCCGGGACCATTGCGTTTTTGTTGGCAGTGGGGCCTTCCTGATGGAACCAGTGCCTCTCATTTTTAGGGGACGCTGTGAGAGGATTGAAGGTGGGTTTGAGGTAGCGAGGCCCAAATTAAAGTCCTTCCTCTGCCACTTCTTGACCATGAGAACACTGTTAAGTTGCGTAGGCTCTTCTTGTTCTCGGTCGGTCTCTAGGACCCCAAGGAGCAGAGAGGGGACCCACTGCTGGGAGAGGAAGGTTTCTCTGGGTTGTCCTGAGTTCCCGGGGCAGTGCACAAGCTACCACAGTCCGGAAGAGTCCAGAAGTGGCAGTGGCAATGGGAATAAATGGGGACTTTTAGGATCAACAAGGATCAACAAGTGCCTTCTTCATAGAAAGTGGAGGCAGTGAATGGTGGTGCAGCTTGGGAATCTGGGGAAAAAGAGACTGAGTGTCCGTGTTAAGGCTGAAATATTAATGCATAAGTAAGTAAGGCCAGAGGGACAAAACTTGTTCCATCGAGGGGCTCTCCATGCTGGCCTTTTGGAAGATCTGCCACTGACCACCTACAAGCCCTGCAGGGTTTGTCTAGCAGACACCACATACTCCTTCAGTGGAAATTCTCCATCAGGATAGCAGAATATCAGTATCACTTTGAAGTGCTCAGAAAGTGCCTTTCCTGATTAGTTTTGGTTCTGGATTGTGAGCCAGGAAGCTCAGACACTCAGAGAGAGGGCTGGCAGCTGAGGACTTGTTGCTAAATACTTGGTAGAAGGACCACAAGATGGGGGCAGCTAGGTGGTACAGTGGTTAGAGTGCCAGCCCTGAAATCAGGAGGATCTGAGTTCAAATCTGGTCTCATACACTTAATACTTCCTAGCTGTGGGACCCTGGGTAAGTCACTTAACCCCAATTGCCTCAGGAAAAAAAAGGCCACAAGACTTTTTGAATTGGAACGGACCTGAGAGGTCATCGTAGGCTTTTATCACCTCTTGTCTGGAAAACTACAACAGCTTCTCCAGTCTCTAGTCCAACCTCCATACACCTACCAAAGTGAATTTCCTAAAGCACCACACTGACCATGTCCTTCTTTGCTCAAGAAGCTCCACTGGTTCCCTCCTATTTTTTCTAGAAAAGTAAGACTTTAATTCAGGTCTTACTGCTACTGAATCCTTTCACAGCTCCCCCCAAATGAGAATAACTGGTTCCATCAGGAAGGCCAACCACATTGTGATGGTTATTGCCATAAGACCATCAGCAGCCAGGCTCAAACCCTGAGGTGACCCAGCTTTGGGCTGAGTTTTCCTTCCCCTTCTCCCCTGCCCTCCCCAGGGCTGAGGAACAGGTAAGAAGATATGGAGCAGAGCAGGGCCTGTGACAACATCTCAAGTGCTTCTACATCTAGTCTCAACCTTTCCTCCCCTTTATATGCTCTACATCTCAGCCAACCGGCTTAAGCAGACACACTGAGGCAGTGCTTTTGTTTGTTTTAATTGTTTTATTTTTTCCTGATTATACATGTACATTACATTTTTAAAAAATATATATTTCTTATAAGATTTTATCAAATCTTCTATAGGGGAGGAATCAGAAATGATTCCCAGAAATTGTTTCTGGTCTGCGACTTGTGGTGGGAGCCCATCTGAACAGTATAATACTTTTCCAAGGCAGGGTGGAGAGTGGGGGGAAGAGGGAGTCTAAGTGAAATTGTGAGCTTTTGTTACAGTATTGTGGAGTTTTGTTGCTTAAAATCTTTCTTTGGTCCTCATCGACAGTTTTTTTTCTTCCAAAATGTAACTGTGACATTAGGGAGAAGTCTTCTCCAATGCTAAGGTTTGATAACTTGTTATTAACCTGCATGTGAAATTCCCCAATAATTTATGTGCATTAATGTGTATTTTTTAAGGTGGAGGATGTTCAATGGTGCTATAATAAAAATGTATTTTTTAAAATAAAAAAATATATATTTCTTTATGAAACATATTGGGAGAGAAAAATCAGAACAAAAGGGGAATAACCACAAGAGAAAAAAACAAAAAAAGAAACAGGGAACATAGCATGTATTAGTTTACCTTCAGTCTCCTTAAATCTTTTTTTTTTCTGGATGCAGACCGCATTTTCTGTCCAAAGTCTATTGGGATTGTTTGGGATCACTGAACCACTGAGAAGAACGGAGTCTTTCATAGTTGATCATGGTACAATCTTGCTGTTACTGAATACAATGTATTCCTGGTTCTGCTTGTTTCATTCAGCATCAGTTCATGTAAATCTTTCCAGGTCTTTTTGGGTTTTTTGCTCATTTTTAAGGGTTGAGGTATGCTCATAATGCAAAGGACTGGAAAGCTGCTTTAGTTTGCCCTAGGGCAGTCCTGCTGATTGACATCCACGGCTGGGCAATGGCAGCTAGGTCTGGTTTCTTCCAGGGCTCAATTTGCCTTTCGTAGCAAATCTGCCAAACTACCCACTTGCAGCCAGGACAGAGTAGCCTAAGAGTCTCACAGAAGATTCCCAGGCACTGGACGCCCAAGCTCTTGCTCCTGCCCCAGCTCCTTGCCCCGGGCTCCCCATGCTGTGGTCTGGGCTCGGCAGACTGACCCTCTGCCCTTTTGAAACATACCTGATCTTTCTTCTCCTGGGAATGTGTTGTACTCCAAATATTTGTAGGTTCTGTGACCCCAAAACCAGTGTAGCCATTCCCCAACTGATTTTTCCAGTTCTTTGCTACCAGTAAAAGAGCTGCTATAAACATTTTTGCAATATGGGGTCCTTTTTCCTCCTTTATGATTCCCTTGGTATTTAGTAATGGCACTACTGGGTCAAATGATATACACAGTTTTAGCCCTTTGGGCATAGTTCCAAATTACTCTCCAGATTGGTTGAATCCATTCACAGCTCCACCAACAATGCATCGGTGTCCCAGTTCTCCCACATCCCCTCCAACATTCATCATTATCTTTTCCTGTCATCTTAGTCAATCTGAGAGGTGTGTAGTGGTACCTCAGAGTTGAGATTTAATCAGTAGTGATTTAGAGCATTTTTCATATGATTACAAATATCTTTAATTTCTTCATCTGAAAATTACCTGTTCATATCTTTTGGTCATTTATCAATTGGGGAATGACTTATATTTTTATAAATTTGACACAGTTCCTTGTATATTTTAGAAATGAAGCTTTTATCAGAAACACTGGCTATAAAAATCCCCCCCTCCAGTTTTGGACTTCCCTTTTAATTTGGTTTGCATTGGTTTTGTTGTGTAAAATCTTTTAAATTTAATGAAATCAAAGTTGTCCATTTTACATTTCATGATGTTATCTAGTTCTTCTTTGCTCATAAATCCTTCCCTTCTACAAAGAAATGATATGTAAACTATCCCCTCTTCTCCTAATTTGTTTATGGTTTCACCTTTTATACCTAAATCACGTACCCATTTTGACATTATTTTGGTATTTTTGGTATTTTGGTATATTTGACACTATTTTGGTAGGAGGTGTGAGATGTAGATCTATACCGAGTTTCTGATGTATTTTTTCCAGTTTTCCCAACAATTTTTGTGAAATAATGAGTTGTTATCCCAGAAGTGTGGTGTTTATCAAATGTTAGAATACTATAGTAATTAATTATTATGTCATGTGTGTCTAATTTATTCCATTGACCCACCATTCTATTTCTTAGCCAATACCAAATGATTTTGATGACTGCTGCTTTATAATAGAATTTACATCTGGTATTGCTAGGTCGCCGATCTTTGTATTTTTTTTTTCATTAATTCCCTTGATATTTTTGCCCTTTTGTTCTCCCAGATGAATTTTATTATTATTTTTTCTAGCTCTATAATTTTTTTGGCAATTTGATTGGTATGGCATTGAATAAGTAGATTAATTTAAACAGAATTGTCATTTTTATTATATTACTTTGGTCTACTCTTGAGCAATTGATATTTTTCCAATTGTTTAGATCTGACTTTATTTGTGTGAAAAGCGTTTTGTTATTGTGTTCATGTAGCTGCTGGGTTTGTCTTGGCAGGTAGCCCTCCAAATATTTTATTTGGTCTACAGTTATTTTTTAAATGGAATTTCTATTTCTATCTCTTGCTAAATATATAGAATATATGGTAATATATAGAAAAGCTGATGATTTATGGGAGTTCATTTTACATCCTGCAACTTTGCTAAAGCTGTTAATTGTTTCAAGGAGGTTTTAGGATGATTCTCTAGGATTCTCTAGCATATTGTCTGCACAGAGTGATCGTTTTATCTCCTCACTAATTCTAATTCCTAATTTCTTTTTTTTTTTTGTTGGTGAAGCCAAGATTTCTAGTACAATATTGAATATTAATGATGATAATGGGCATCCTTGTTTCACCCTTGATCTTATTGGAAATGTAACCAGATACTCTCCCTTACAAATAATGCTTGCTGATGGTTTTAGACAAATGCTGCTTGTTATTATTATTTTGTTGACGCAATTGGGGGTAAGTGACTTGTCCAGAGTCACACAGCTAGGAAGGGTTAAGTGTCTGAGATCAGATTTGAACTTAGGTGCTCCTGACTTCAAGGCTGGTGCTCTCCCCACTGAATTACCGAGCTGTCCCTGCTGCTTATTATTTTAAGGAAAATTCTGTTAATCCCTATGCTTTCCAGTATTTTTAATAGGAATAGATGGGTTTTTTGGTCAAAAACTTTTTTGGAATTTATTGAGATTATCACTTGATTTTTTTTTGATGTGGTTAATTATGGCAATGTTTTCCTAATATTGAACCAGCCTTAAATTCCTGGTATAAATCCCACTTGGTCATAGTGTATTATCCTGCTGATAAGTTGTTGTCATATCTTTGCTAATATTATATTTAAAATTTTTGTATCAATATTCATTAGGGAGATTGGTCTGTAATTTTCTTTCTCTGTTTTGGTTTTTCCTGATTTAGGCATCAGTACCATATTTGTGTCATAGAAGAAATTTAGCAGGACTCCTTTACCTATTTTTCTTTTTTTTTTGCTGAGGCAATTGGGATTAAGTGACTTGCCCAGGGTCACACAGCTGGGGAATGTTAAGTGTCTGAGACCAGATTTGAACTCAGGTCTTCCTGACTTCAGGGCTGGTGCTCTATCTACTGTGCCATCTAGCTGCCCCCTTTACCTATTTTTCTGAGTAGTTTACATAGTATTGCAATTAATTGGTTTTTAAATGTTTGGTAGAATTCACTTGTAAATCATTTGGCCCTAGAAGTTTTTTTCTTAGGGAAATGGGGCAGTTGTAGAAGAGTAGTGGTGATTTGGGTGTCTCTAGCTACTGCTTTCTTCTTCCACACCTTCTTATCCCCTTTAGTAGCTTAGGATATCATCAATCAACAGCCTTTGAGACCTGAAGGACTTTTCTGTTATTCCTCAGGAAGTCCCAAGATGCTGTTTGGCTTTCTCCACATATGTTTAGTAATCTTCCACTTCCTATGGAGCAATGTCTGTATTTATCCCCCTATTGTGTTCTGACCCTTCTCAAATAACCCTTTTTTTACTCAGCTCCTTGCATATGTTAGTCAGCAATTGGCTTACCTGCCAAATGGGATGAAGCCAGCCAGAGGAAACACTGTAGAGAATATAAACTAATTTTGTAATACAATAGAGGATGGTGAAAATTTATGTCACTTTGTAACACAACAAAGAGTAGTAGAGAGGGGAAAACAATAAAAATAAACACTTGAAAAGAGACCCAACTAAATAAAGCCATCCTGAGGGAATTTAATGATAAAACTGGAAGGAGGACAACACAGAAACAAAACTGGAAAAGATCTGCAGGGATTTTTATTGCAAAATTCTTTCACCATCAATGATATCATTCCGCAACATGAAAACTAACATCATATCTTTGATTTGCTGATAGAGGAAGTTGGAACAGGATTGAAGAGAACAAATGAGAGAAACATCAGCTGGGCTGGATTAAGGTCACCCAGAGGAGGCCCGAACTGGAAATGATACAACTTGAGTGGATTGAGAGCTCAATTTCAATGTATCTGACTGAGAGAAAGATGTTCCAGTTTTGGAGGAAAAACATCTTGGACCTTTTAATTTTTAAAAAAAAGTGATACAAAGAATATCAGTGATTTGGGATCCATATGTCTGCTTTTCCATGTATGTAAATTGCTAATGAGAATCCATATAAATTTAGAGCTTTTTTGATGGGGGTATTGAGGAATGGTCAGGCTTTGGCAAGGTATTTCCCCTTAGATCATATCATCAAATTAAATGAATAATGAATACAAGATTCTATGCTACTGATTATTGCTTGCCAACAAATAAAAACCTTTGATTTGGTCAAACAAAATGGCACCTTAAAAACTTTTTCAGCATGAAGTCTTTCAGGCAAGTGTTGCCATTAGAAAAAGCCCCAGTAGAGATGTAGTAAGGAGAAATGAATTTGTTCGATGGCTCTCTGATGATTAATACCACATGAAGAATAAATGTTCTTGCTACAGGTGTTTATCACTGGAGATGAGGAAGATCTCAGACTCCAAAATGAAGAGGGGATTCCCTCTGGATGGTGATGTCCTCCAGATGCTGTTGTTGTAATTGTCTCCATGAGTGAGGGTTGATCAACTTTCTCACTCATTTCTTGGGGAAAACCTCAGTTCTTCAAAAAGGTTTCATGGTCTCTGCCAGACTCAGCATCACTCAGGAGGGCAGAGGATGTAGGAGTGAGATGTGGCTGTCTGACCTTTCTTCATGAAAGATAATCTTAATCAATGCAAGCAAGTGCTTCCACTTCTTTTATTAAATTTGTCATTTTATTAAATGTTGCATTAAGTGGCCAAAGAAGCTTTCCCCCTTTTTGATTATTCTACTTCAGACTGAAGCATCTATTCTAATCAGAAGTACTTTCCCTATAACATCCATGAGTGGTAGGTAATAAAAAGGGCCATCCCCATTTTCAACCATTATCCCTATTTCATGGATGAACATGGTAGCTGGGGTCGGAAAAGTCAAATAAATTGTTAATAGCTGATAAGTGTCACAGACAAGACTCAAACTCAGGTCTTTCCATTGTATCCTGGTGACTCTTACTCGGGGTGGAGAGAAAAGGAAAGACTTGGAGACAGCAGATCCACAGGGGAAGGAGAGGGAGAATAAGGGTGGTAGAGTGAGCAGCCATGACATATTTAGATGACAGAACACCCCAGATCTCTGTCTCACAGAAGGAGATGGTATTATTGGCACAGAGAAGGAGAGGACTGCCAGGCAGACTGTCTCTTCACTGTGTCTCCCTATTTCTCCCACCAGCACTTATGCTAATCTCACCTGGGATAGGTGCTAACATGGCTTCTTCCTCCTCTCTCTACTAACTGTCTCGCCAAATGAAAGAGAGAAGGCACCTGAACAGCCCATCTTGTCTCATAGCCTGTAAAGCGTCTCTCTAATAACATACACAGGTAACTAGTCACTATGCAGACTTTGCTTGTGTTCCATCGAAGGGAACCCACTTCCTCCTATGGCAGCCACTCCCCCAGCCATCCGGAGCACAGATCTCCCTGAGAGGGAGGCATGAACCTGGAATTAGAGAGGCTGGGCCCAGGCTCCCAAGCTTTGCTGGCCCCAGGGGCAGAGAGTCTACAAGGAAGACACAAAGGACACACTGGGGGGCTCCGAGGACCCAGCTTGTCTCACAGAATGCAGGACTGTAGCATATTCATGCCCTCTCTGTAGACAGGACCTGGTGAAAGTCTTAACCTGCCCCCACCTGGGCAGCGCCCCACCCCGAAGTGCTGCCTTTTGTATTATTTTTTAGCCTCCTGTCTAGGTTTGTGAGCCCTCACGAACAAGGGGCAAGCAAGTCTGCCATGTACCCCGGCTCCAGGACCCAGGCTGAGACCCCAGCTCCCTATGAGGTTTCTCCTTAGCCTGTAAGAATAAAAAGCTTCATCAGTCGGGGCCGTCCCCGCTTCTGATACTTGTATCTGACATACTCAGTGGTCCTGAGGTCAGTCAGCGCTTCTGCATCCTCCCTAACATCACTTGAGGGAATGAATCAATAAGTACAGGTGGAGGTTGGGCTAGGGGAAGGAAGTGTCACAGAAGCCACTGCGGCACAAGAACACTCTTGCCTTGAGAAGTATTTCAGCCGGCTGCTCACTGGCCTTGCCGAGGTCTGGAACAGCCCCTTCCCTTTCTGTTCCTAGCCCAGGACTCTCTGAAGAGGGACAGCAGGATGTCCCACAGGGAAGAGGGCACAAAGCCCTCCTCCCTCCTCTCTTTGATGCTCCCTGGGTCCTCTTGACAAGGGATCACGACTTTCTCTCTGCCTCTGGGTCAGGGCTGGGGATGTAGTGCATCTGTTCACCTCTTCCTGAAAGGGACTGGAGTTTTTGCTGCCCTGGGGGTACTGGCTCTTTGTGCCTGGGGCACCTGGCGGCCTGCGGGCAGCAGCTGCTGGGGCAGGAGCTTGGATCCCCGGCAGACCAGTGGGCTCACAGGGCTCCACGTCCAAGTGCTTCCCCCTGTGCCCCAAGTCTTTGCAGGATCAGGTGTGATGGGCAGCTCCATCCCTCCTGTTGGGTGTTATTTGTTAACTCCAATCCCTCGGACTCCAGTTGGGCTCACTGGTGCGAGCCCTGCCCCTGTGCATCCTCTTCGGCCTGGGCCACGTTCTCTGCTTCATGGAGGACCCAGCCAGCTGCCTGAGGTCTTCCTGTGATCTCTCTCACGGAGGCAGGAGCAGCCCGTTGGCTCTTTCTGTTCTCCCTTGTTCTCACCCGTGGCAGCTCATGCCCTTTCCCGGTCATTCATGCCCTTGCTGGATGACCAAGTCCCCTCCCTCTCTGGGCCTCAGTTTCCCTTCCAGTGCCTAGTCCCGGGCTCATTTCCCCATTCTGCATTGTTCCTATTAAATGGCCCGTGCTTAGCCGGGCTTTGCCCTCCCAGAGCCACTGCTGTCAAACTCCTCCCAGCATCCCAGGCCTGGACAAAGCTCTTTCCCAAGCCTGAGCACAGATTAAAATCAGTGACTGCACACATCGGCCTCCATGATTGACGAGCCGCTTTCGCAGGCTTAATTACCTATCAGCCCTTGGGCTGGAGGGGCCCGAGCTAGTTTGAGTGTGTGTGAGTGTGTGTGTGAATGTGTGTGTACATGTGTGAGAGTGCATGTGTAAGTATGTGTGTGTAAGTGTGTGAGTGTGAAACAATGAGGAGGGGCCCAAGTGTGCTAACGGATGGACGAAGGGAATGGCGCGGGGACTGCTTAGTGGGGCCTGTGCTTTCAGACCAGGTTTCATTCTCTATTTGAATTTATTCTTGATCACAAGGACACTTTTAAGTCAGAATGGGGGACGGAGGAGAGCGGAAGGCGGGGATGACTGAGCGGGACAAAGGGAGGGATGCTGAGGGAGGTTAACAAAGGAGCGAGCTTCTGAGCAAGGAGAAGTGGGAGCCACGGCTAAAACCCTCGGGGAGGGCTCCCGTTGCTGAGAGTGCAGAGCGGCAAGGAGGAAAGCCTTTGCGAAGAGCTGACGGAGTCCAGCTCAGGGCCATCCTGGGCTTAGCCGCTGGCACTGGCGGAACAGGGCACTTCCTGGCTTGGAACACGCGCTGTGGGCAGCGGCAGAGACTGGGCAAGGCCCCCGGAGGGGGAGGGGCAGCTCTTGGGCCCTTCTGGGGGTGACTGGAGAAGCTGCCGTGCCCTTCGCTTCAGGGGTTCTGCTTGTCATGGTATACCCCAGAATTAATCGGCGTCCGTTGTAGTTTGAGTTCTGGGTTGTCTCCCCCCTGGCGCACTCTAGGGAAGGCCGGCATAGACATGTGCCAACTCCCACACCTCGGGCCCTTCTCCAGAACCAGGGAGCAGGGGCTGGTCCTTGTGCGGTCACTCGGAAGGGGCCGTTCCTCGGCCAGACACTGGTAGCTGCCCCACCCGGGCTGTCTCTGTCACTGTGCCCCACTCCGGGCCTGCTCGCCAGTGCTGCCCGGTTCCCGTTAGTCTTTTCCGGTTCTTCTGGAACCAGCGGGCAGACAGCCCAGCACCGAGTGCCCCCCACACTTTGCTAGTCAAAGCCTGATTCTGGCCTTTTACCGGCTCTCCGAGCGGCCGAGGAGTGCCGGGGACCCAGGGCCCGGACTGCCAGAGAGGAGAGCTGCCAGGGAAGGCACAGCCGGTGTCAGACAGTGGCCTTTGGGACCAGCCCCCCCCCCCCCCCCCCTGCTCCAGCCCAAGGCTGTGGGACGACCCCTCCCCGTCCCTCCTGCCAGCTCCAGCTTGGCTAGGACCAGGCTCTCGGCTCTGGGCTGATTCGCCCGCAGCGGGCACATCTCTGCTCACTGCCGGGCTGGGGCTTGGAGCGCCCGACGTGGCTGAAGCTCCCGACCTCCAGGCCAGGGGCTGCCTGCTGGGGGGGTGGCAGTGGGGCGCAGCGGCCCAGCAGGACCCAGGCTGGTTCCAGTGCTGGCTCGTGCCCCTCGTCTTGTCCCCTTTCCCACCGAAGGCGTCATTCTGTCTTCCTTTTTTCAGGTGAGTGAGACAATGTAGCACAGCACAAGCTGAACGGAGACTCCTGGAGCCTCGACCGAGGGTTCCCCGGGCTCCCCTCCACCTGGCGCAACAACTTCACGATGTCCAAGAAGGGCGGCAGCGGCCGGACCAAGGGGGACAAGCCCGACGCCTTAGCCGCCTTGCAAGCTGCCAATGAGGACCTCCGGGCCAAGCTCACAGACATCCAGATAGAGCTCCAGCAAGAGAAGAGTAAGGTAGGAGCATCCATCGCCCCGAGGGCGGAGGCCGGGGCGCCCAGAGCCCCCTGGGAGGGGTTTGTGGTGGGCAGGAGGGGGCCGGGAGAGCAGAGGGAGGGCCCGGTCATTGCAGGAATAATCCGAGCTCCCATCTCCATGGCAATCCCATCAGACAGGGGCTACACACCTCCTGTCCCCATTCTAAAGATGAGGAAAACTGAGGCCCAGAAGGGCTGCGGGATGTGGTGAAGAGCTTGTAGGCAGGAGAAGACAAGTCAGAATCTGTTCTGCTGGGAACTAACTCTCCAGGAAGAGAAGTGAGCCCAGTGCAGCTCTGAGTCCCGGGGCACTGGCACAAGGAGCGTACGTCCCTCACTTGCCTGTGAGAGAAAGAGCCAATTTGGGGCAGCTTGGAACTGGGACCCCAGAGCTGTTTGGAGTCTGTCCTGAAGCAGCCCCCACCCCCGCCCCACGTCTGGTGGAAATGCTGAGTAAGGAGCCCCTACTGCCGGGCAGGGGGGACGGTCAGCAGCTGCTGGCCCTGGTCTGCCCTCATCGGGACAAGGAGCCGGGCACCAAGCCCCGCAGGATCCTGAGTTCTAGGGCGAGGGCAGGGGCTCCAGCCCCTGATTTTTACAAAGACCGGGGTTCCCGGGGTCACACAAGAAGAGAGCCAGAAGGCTCTGACCCACCATGATGGGGCCCGGATCCGGAGTCAGGACTCGGGCACAGAGTACTAACAGCCCCGGCTCTGCCCCTTGTGACCAGGTTCTCTTTGGATCTCCTCAGAAGACTGAGGGGGTGAGCGGGGCATCGGGGCTCCCTTCTTGCTCTGTTGTTCCGGTTCTGTAACACGGGTGAGTGTGAGAGCTGGCCAGACCCCGAGGGGACTGGGCTCTGCCGCCCCAGGGACGACTGCAGTAAATGAGACGGAGCCTTTGATGCAAGCAAGGGATTGTGCGTGTGCACAGGTGTGGTGTGTGTGCGTGTGTGTGATGTGTGTGTTGTGTTGTGTTGTGTTGTGTTGTGTCTGCGTGTGCTGTGATTTGCTCTGTGGGATCCAGATGTCTGCAGGCTCCTCAGCACCTCGGCACCTTCGCCACCAGCCCGGGGAGCTGGGTTTGGGGACAAGACTCTGCCTTCGCCTCAGCTCAGTCACAGTTACCCACGCCCTGGCACCCCCTGCCACACGACACACTCACACGCCCGTCCTCAGCCTGGCAGCAGCAAGGGGAAGAGGTTCCGGGGAGCAGGGAGGACGCTCCATCAGGCCAGTGGGAAAGCAGGGACAAGCTCTGTGGTCAGCGAGCCTGGGCCTGGCTGTGCTGGTACCGGCACCAGCCTTTTATTCTCCCTCCGATGCCCGGCGAGCCTGGAGAAGGCCGGCTCCCTCGCCTCGCACTGACTCCTGGCTTCTCCAGGGCTTGGCCGCCCGGTGCTTAGTGCGGGACCCCATCTCTGTGGCCCCAGAGACCCAAACCTTGGAGGTCAGAGCCTGGGGGCCAGACTTGAGCATTCGCCAGCTCTTCATTCAGAGCTCCTTCTGTACCTGGCAAAGAACAAGATGGGCCCCTCTCCCTGAGAAACAAAGCGAGCAGCCGCTGTGGGCTCGGCCCTGGCAGAGGGGCTGCCCAGTGTGGATGCAGGCTCCCGCCCGGCTCGCAGAGTCCCAAGGTGTGCTCCCCAGAATGACAGGGCAAGAGAGAGCAAGAATGTGCCCGGGAAGCTTCCAGAGAAGATGAACAGTGAGAGAAAACATGTCTCCCCCTGGGCCAGTGGGAGAAGGTTTTCTGAGGGAAACAACTCTATCCATGGGAGGAAGGACTCAAGGAGTCTCCAGACCACGGACTGTGTCCAGATCTTCTCTGTAACTTCCCTACAAGTGGCCTCCAACCTTTCCTCGAAAACCTCAACTGACAGGAATTAAGTCTCTTGAGGCGACCGGGGTCATTTTTAATCAGTCTTGAATCTGCCTCAGTGGGATCCCCCCCACTGCTTCTGGGTCTGTCCAGTAGGGCTAACCAAGACAGAGTTCATCTTTCTCCAATATGAATGAGCTCCAGCACTTGAATTCAGTTAGATTTCCCTTTTTTTATTAAAGCTTTTTATTCACAAAATGTCTGCATGAGTGATTTTTCAACACTGACCCTTGCAAAGCCTTCTGTTCCAAATTATCCCCTGCTTTCCCCCCCATCCCCTCCCTTAGATGGCAGATAGTCCAATACATGTTAACTATGTTAAAATATATGTTAAATTATATATATATATACATAGTTATACAGTAATCTTGCTGCACAATAAAAAATGATATCAAAAACAGAAAAAAAAACTGAGAAAGGAAACAAAATGCCAGCAAACAACAATGGAAAGATTGAAAATGCTATGTTATGGTCCCCATCCCTCTCTCTGGGTGTATATGGCTTTCTTCACTGAGCAAGAGGAACTAGTTTGAAGCATTTCATCGTTGCAGAGAGCCATGTCCATTAGAACTGATCGTCATAGTATTGTTGTTGCCGTGCACAGTGATCTCCTGGTTCTGCTCATTTCCCTCAGCATCAGTTCCTGCAAGTCTCTCCAGGCCTCTCTGAAATCATCCTGCTGGTCGTTTCTTACAGAGCAATAATATTCCATAACATTCATAGACCATCATTTATTCAGCCACTCTCCAATGGATGGACATCCATTCAGTTTCCAGTTTCTTGCCACTACAAAAGGGCTGCCACAAACATTCTTGCCCATGTGGGGCCCTTTCCTTCCTCTAAGATCTCTTGGGGATACAGGCCCAGTACAAACAGAACTCGGTTTCATTTTCTCCCCAAAGCTTTTCTTCTCCAGGCTAAAAATCTCCCATTCATCCCATTGCTTATATATTAACAACACAGATGGTGCGATCTAGAGCCGTGCTGGGCAAAGGCAAAGAGAGAAGAGGAAGCAGAATGAGAATGAAAGATAGAAAGAAGGTCAGTTAGGCCAGAATTCGGAGAACAAGCAGGGAAGCCATGTGAGATGAGGCTAAAAAGGCAGCTTGGAGGCAGGTCCCAGAGTCAGGCAGGAGGCAGTGGGGAGCAACTGAATATTAAGGATACAGGAGTGCCGCGGTAAGGGAGCAGCATTTTAAGAGGGTTTCTCAAGCAGTGGTGAATGTGGAAAAGTGGATCCCTGCCTGGGGGAAGAAGAGCCTTCGTGGAGTTATCGGTCCCGTCAGGGGAGCATATACATACACACATATGTATAATATATATGTAGTGTGTGTACGAATACATACATACATGTACATTAACACCCCCCCCCCCCCAATTATATGCCCAAGTTCTTTCTTGCCATCAGGAACGTACATATCTCCATTAAAGCCCTTCACGTGAATGTCTCCCGTCTCTCGCCTGCATTTCCTACATCCTGCTGAGCTGTTGGGCCCCCTCCCTCAGCTGACCCACTCTCCTTGGTCTTCAGGAAAGGTTTATTTTACAAATGGTGAAACTGGGGCGCGGTTCGAGATTTCATGACAAGTGTCACATTGCAGAATAACCCGTGGGCTGTGGCGTTTGGTTCCCAGCACGTTCCCCTTGTGTCAGGAAGAGAGACAGTTTATTTAATATGTCTCTGCTCTCCAAGTCTGAGTTAGAAACAAATCCTTCCTGAGCTCCATTTCCTCAGAAATATCACCCCGTAACCACAGACTTGGAAAGGTGCCAGGGGCGGGGGTAACAGAATAGGGCTTGATTGGAGCCAGGGTCCCCAAGATGAGGGCAGAGCAAGGGGTAGGGGGTGGACAGGTTAGAGATGCAGCTGCCTTCCTAACTCCTCCCGTCTCAAAGAGATGTCGTGAGCTCTTTGTCACTGGATGGTGTGTTAATGGCAGAGGCTGAACCAGGAAAGCTCTTGTTCTAGGCTCTGAGCTGGGCTTGATGAACTTTTGGGTCCCTTCTGATACTGAGGGTCTAGGATTCTGGGACCTTGCTTTGGAAATGCCTTTCAATCAGCTCCCCATTGTGGCAACAGGAGGAGGAGCTACATGACCCTTCCACCAGGAGAACCCTTGGATCATTATTGCATCAGCACACGTGGTCTGAGGGCAAAATCAATGGTGATCTTGGGGGAGAACAAACAGTAAAAAGAATGTTCATGTCTCCCCAGAGGTCTTTCTCACAGACATCCATTTGCTGCTAAGGAAGTGTCGGCTTCCTATCATTTGATCGCCCTTCTGTTTATTTTATTTCCTGAAGGCAAGATTTGGGTCCCCTTCTAATGTTTTCATGTTTCCTCATCAGTGGACGTGTCACAGTCAGATCATCACAGCCAATCTCACTCTGCTGGTCTCCGTGTGGTCCCGGGTTAGGGCGGCAGAGCTTGTTGCTTTGGGCAAAAGACCCTAATGCCCAGTGGTAGAGTGAGCATCAGGGATATTGGGTAGTCAGGGTTTGGAGGCACAGGTGCTCAGGCGCCCGGTCTCCTGTCAGCAGGACTAAACGGGAGACTAAAATTCAGTGGGGCGACACTGAGCAGCACGTTAGCCAGAAGCTAAAGATTCAGCCAGAAAAAGGCTTTAAATGGAACAAGATTCAAAATCCGAGAGGACAAAATACAGCAATGTCCAAACAAGCAGTACTAATGTAGTTAAGCTTTACTTTGGAATGATGGCCGTAAAAATGGGGGGCTGAGGGCCGCCTCTTGAATTCTGGGAAGTCGCTCTCCTTCTGGATCCAAGCACATCAGCTGTGCTTGGAGAAACTCTAGCTCACTGTTCAAGGCTAATCAGATTTCAAGTGCTTACCTAGGCCATGGCTCATTATGTGCTCAAATCCATTTTCCTCTGTAGAGCATTGTCTTGGGGTTCCCAGGGGCACCATTTCCAGAGGTGTTTATGGGTGAGTCTCAGACTTGGAAACATCCTCTGCTTTTTTCCCTCATGGGACAGCTTTCTGATGAGTAGAAGTGCAAATTCCCAGTGCCTGATGGACTGCAAAGGATCTCTGTCACTGGGAGCTTATGAAGGAGCTGGGCTCTGGCCATTTTGGAGGGAAGGTAGCTGCCCCCTGACCCCATCTCCTGCTTTGGGTGAGGTAGCATATCCCTTCTGCACTTGCCATAAGGACATCGTAGACAAAAAACACAAGAGAAATAAGAAAAAAAATATGCTTCAGTCTGCCTTCGGACTCCATCAGCTCTCTCTCTGGAGGTTTTTTCATCACAAGTTCTACAGAATTGTCTTGGATCGTGGTGTTGCTGAGACTAGAAAAGTCATTCACAGTTGATCATTATACAATATTGCTTTTACTCTATGTGACATTCATTCTCCTGATTCTGCTCATTTCACTCTGCATCAATTCCTGCAGGTCTTCCCAGGTTTTTCTGATGGTATCCCGCTTGTCATTTCTTGTAGCACCATGGTACTGAATCACAATCATTTGCAACAACTTGTTCATCCATTTCTTAGTTGACAGCTATCACTTCAATTTCCAGTTCTTTGTCACTACTAAAAGAGCTGCTATAAATGCTTTTGTACATGTGGGTCCTTTCCCATTTTTAATGATCTCTTTGGGATACAGACCAAGTAGTGATATTGCTGGATCAGGGGATACACATAACCCTTTGATCATGGTTCCCAAATTGCTCTCCAGAATGGTTCAATCAGTATACAACTCCACCAGTGATTCTTTTTCTGTACCCCTTCCATTTGTCATTTGCCTTTTCTGTCATATTAGCCAACACGATAGGTGAAAGGTGGTAACTCAGCGATGTATTCATTCACAATAGTGATTTAGGGTATTTTTTCATATGACTATAGATAGTTTTGATTAATTCATCTGAGAACTGCCTGTTCCTATCCTTTGACCATTTATCAATTAAGGAATGGCTCTTATTTCTATAAATTCATCTCAGTTCTCTATATGTTTGAGAAATGAGGCCTTTACCTGAGAAACTTGTAATTTTTTTCTCACAGTTATGATTACTATGGATTTCCCTCTATCTTATTTACTTTTCTTTATTCTATTCTCTTTCTCCTTTCACCCTGTCCATTTTAAAAAACGTTTTGCTTCTGACTTTTACCTCCTCCATATGCTCTACCTTCTATCAGCAGCCTCTCTTCTTCTCTTATCTCCTTCTCCTTTTATATTCTCCTCCCACTTCTGTTTTCCTGTAGGGTAAGATAGATTTCTATGCCCAACTGACTGGGTATGCTATTTCCTTTTTGAGGCAATTCTGATGAGAGTAAGATTTACATGCCCCTCCCATCCCCATCTTCTCCTCAACTGTAAAAAGCTCTTTTGTGCCTCTTTTATGTCAAATAACATCCCCCATCCTGCCTGTTCCTTTCCCCTTCTGCCAGTGTATTCCTCTTCCTCACCCTTAAAATGTTCTTTTAGACAATCATCCCATAAAAATTCAGCTCACGTCCTTGCCTTCTGTCGGTGTTTCATCCCATCATTTTTGCATGTTGTCTCACTGCAGAATTTGTTTGGGGGAATTATCTAAAGTTGTTTGGAAAGGTTTTGGGCAGAGTTCAAGAGTCTCTGCCTATTCTCCATCAACTTCAGGAACTCTCTTATAACAAACAAGTTTGGAAAAAAAAAATAGAAGAAGAGCCAGTTCCACCAAGACTATTCAGGACTGGCAAAAGCCGACATGATCTGGGCAGCTCCACACCACTGGCTTCCTCCCAGCTCTGAGGGAGGTATTAATAACCGCTCTCCTTTGGGGTCATTATCATTATTTGAGATGACTTCATGAGTCCAGGGCTCATCACCCAAACAACAGCAATAGGAAGGTTGAGGGGAGGGATGGTTTAGGGAGGAAAAAAATAAAGAATCAGTGTCAGGCTGAGAGGGGGCACTTCAAAATCTTCTGCTCATCATTTTTGCTGTGCAGGACATCAGTACTGCTCTTATAATTCTAGTTTTTCTTTTGAACTTCTCAGGAGCAGTGTTCCATTTCCATGTTCTCCAATTTCACAGGTTTTTTTCTTCTTCAGTGTTGGATCATTTCCCTTTATTTTGCAGCATTACTACACAGATGTCTGAACTCATTTATTAGATCTGGAGGGCACATTTCCTTCTATTGTTCCCTGTTTTTCCTGTTGATTTATCTATTGATTTCCAAGATCTTTGAGTTTTCTTTTTTTCCCCCCCTGAAATCTTTGGTACCTTCGGTAGTTTCCCTCCTCTTATTTTCCTTATTACTCATTTCTTGACTTTTGTCCTTCTCTGGTTTCTTTGCCCCTCCCACCCAGGCCAGCCTCAAGTGATTTTGGGTGGCTAGAACTGGCTTCAGCTGGGCGTTATGCTCTTTCCTTCAGGCTTGATGGAGGGCTGCACTCCTTCCCTCCACCCCAAAGGGCACACATGTGTTCCTGTCCTGGTGACCTGTCCTATCCCTTCTGCTCCTTAGTTCTCTGGCCTGCCACCGGCACTTCACAGCCTATTTCCCCTGATACTCCAGGTTCAGAGATTTGGGGGGCTGGTGCTTCTTTTAGTCCTCAGCAATCTTTTGCTCATTAAGGGCAGTGGCCTAGCTGGCCATTGAGGTCTGAGGAAACTCCAGTACCCTGGAGCCAGGGTCTCCATAGCACTGGGAAAGGGGGAGAGGGTGCAGGGTGGATTTTGATGTAAGCCTCTGTGGTATCCTTGGGTCTGCTAGTACAGCCTTGCTTCTGCTGTCATGGTAGGTGGGGAAGGGATGCTGGGTAAATTTAGGATCAGTGAGCATTTGTTCCTGGGGGTCTTAAAACTTAAAAAAAAATTCTGGATATCCTAAACCTTAGAGGTAGATGGAGCTGCTGTATCTGGTACATCATTTCTATTTTGGAGAGATTCGAGAAGTCATGGGGATTGGAGAAAATGTCTAGTCCACTGGCTTGTTTCTTCTATAACCTGAAAGCTAGGAACTTCAAAATGTTTTTGGACTGGGCATGTTGGCATCCAAATCAAAATGTCGACCAGATATTTTATTTGGAAGAAGGATCAGGTCCAGAACATGTAAGGATCCACCACCCATGAGATCTTGCCAAAGGCAGATTGGGCGGCCTTGGGCTTCCATTCATTAGTTGTCATTAAGCAAAGACTGGAGGAACGCTTGTCTTACATGTTGTGAGATGTTTTCCAGCTGGGTGAAGCATCCCCATGGAATCAGGAGCCTCCAAAAGCGACAGAAAAGGTACATTTGGACAAAGGGCTAAGGAATACATATGGAAGAGGTTTCTTTTTGGAGACTAGGAGAACCAAGAGTGAAAAATAAGAGAACTGAACTATCAGAGAGATGGGAAGAGGACCCAGATAGTGCAATATTGTGACATCAAATAAAGAGTTTCTCTATTGTCCATTTGGGACCTTACAGTCAGAAAAAAATAAAGCTGATGAATGATCATTAGATGGCAACTGAGAAACCACTGGTAGCATTTAGGAGAATAGTTTCAGCAAAGTGAAGGGCTTGGAAATGAGGTTAGGAGAGGTTAAGGAAAAAATAACTGGGGAGGAGGTGGAGGATCACCAAAGGTGCAAACCCTGTTTTGAAAAGCTGGTAGTGAAAAGGAAGGAAAAAAGGCAGAATCTCTTTTCCACCCTAATCCTAACATCTGAGGATGCGCCATTGGGTTATAGCTGAAGGTTTTTAAGTGCTTTTTCTGTGCTTGCTCAAGGGCAGAAAGAACAGAGCCAAAGTAGCAAGAGGAACAAAAGATTATTGAGAGAGAATGGGCCGTCTGAGAGAGCAGAGATCTAAGAGGGCCGGAGGGCAGGGAGCAGTCATTGCAAAGGAGAGAAGCCTTCTTTTCTGAGACAGAAGAAAGAATAGAGAAATAGATTTTTGGTTCAGAAAGGAGAGACCTTGTGGGACTCCTGCTGATGGTTTTATTCTTCTCAGTCTTGTGAGCTCATAGCTCCAGAGAGGCTGTTGGAATACAGAGAGAGAAAGATGATGAGTGAAAGAATCATTACCCAGGAGTCAGTGATATCCTGTGCCATGGGGCTACATTGGTACTGGTCAAGGCTCCTTGAAAGTATCTGGAAAATACTCTGCTGTTGTTCTGAAGAATATCTGTTGGGCACAAGAAAGGAAGGGGGAGCCATCACCCCAGAATTAGAACCAGGGCCAAAGGAGTGCACTCCATCGTATTTATGCTCTATCCCTGAATGATCATATGAATGTACTGTTACATATAGTAAGCACTTAATACTTTATCTAATCACATCGAATTTGTTTCAAAGACCTGGTTGAGAAAGCGAACCGCTAGGAAATTGTGAATACATATAGTGAATCCACCAGCTTGAGTGACTAAAGGTCACAGGAAGGAAAGAACATGGAAGAATCAAAAGCTTAAATTATAATAATTATGGTCGGGTAGCTCTGTATTTGAAATTTCAGAGATGGAGTCCTTTGTGAACCAATCAAGACATTTGGTTCACAAAATTTCTATAATTTTAAACAAATTGAGCCTGAAAACTCTTTTTTTCCCTGCCATATATATGAATATCATGTTAAACAAAGGGGAAGGCTGAACAAAGTTCATTATTATATAGAATGGGCAAAACAAGAGGATTTAGACATCAGGGAAAATATACAAATAAGGACTGATCATCTTAGAAGACCATAGCTGTAGAGTTAGAAGGGATAA
>JAJPUD010008605.1:824-86684 GCA_023553655.1 Myrmecobius fasciatus | reverse complement strand
GAAGGAAGGAGGGAAAGAAGGAGGGAGGGAAGTTAGGGGAAGGAAGGGAGGGAAGAAAGAAGGAGGGAAAGAGGAAGGGATGGAAAGAAGGAAGGAAGGGAGGGAAGAAAAAAGAAGGGAAAGAGGGAGGAAGGAAAGGAAGGAAGGAAGGATAAAAGAAAGGAAGGAAAAGGGGAAGGAAGGGAAGGAGGAAGAAAAGGGAGGAAGGAAGGAAGGAAGAGAAGAAAGGGAAGGAAGGAAAGAAAAAAGGAAGGAATGAAGGAAGAGAGGAAGAGAAGAAAGGGAAGGAAGAAAGAAAAGAAGGAAGGAAGGAAGGAAAAATGGAGGAATGAAGGAAGGAAGGGAGGGAAGGAAGGTAAGGAGAGAATGGAGGAAAGAAGGAATGAAAGAGGGAGGGAGGGAAGAAAGGAAGGAAGCAAGGAAGAAAGGAAGGAAGGGACAGAAGGGAGGGAGGGAAGGAAGAGAAGGAAGGAAGAGGGAAGGAAGGGGAGGAAGGAAGGGAGGATAGAAAGAGGGAGGGAAGGAAGAAAGGAAGGAAGCAAGGAAGAAAGGAAGGAAGGGACAGAAGGGAGGGAGGGAAGGAAGAGAAGGAAGGAAGAAATGGAGGAAAGAAGAAGGGAAAGAGAAAGAGAGGGAATGAAGGAAGGAAGGAAGGGAAAAAGAAGAGGAAGGGAGGGAAGGAGAAAGAAAAGGGAGGAAAGAGGTGGTGGGAAGGGAAGGAAGGAAGGTGAGAAAGAGGGAGGGAAGGAAGGAAGGAAGGAGGGAAAGAGGGAGGGATGGAAGGAAGGAAGGAGAGAAGGAAGGAAGGAAGGACAGAAAGAAAGAAAGAAGGAAGGAAGGAAGGAAGGAAGGGAAGGGAAGGAGGAAGGAAAGAAAGGGAGGGAGGGAGGGAGGAAAGGAGAGAGAAAAGGAGGGAAGGAAAGAGGAAAAAAGGAAGGAAGGAAAGAGGGAAGAGGAGAAGGTATATATATTTATCATAACTTGATTAACCTCTGTCCATGAGAAAGAGTGTTTTCTTTCATTCCATCCATGTACCTTCCTCACAATATATATACCCAGGGAGGAATAATCATTCTCAGGGTTTAGAAGTTTCTGTACTCTGCCCCTTCCCATTCTGACTCACCATTGCAAATATGCTATTCTCTTTTTCATTTATATTTTAGAGCCTCATAATTAAATTAGATTCAAACTATTGTAATACCTAAAGTCCGCTGATGTATATTTGCTTATGTTAACATTTCTAGGGCAGAATATGCAGAATAATGAATGTTATCATCTTCTGGCCCAGTTTCCTATTGTATCAGTAGAACTCCTGATGTGAATGAGCTCCAGATGGTTTTAATATTTCCTGTCCAAAAGCCCAGGTGCATTTCCCAAAAACATATAGCAGAGATTCAAGACTGTATTCGACCACTGGAGGAACTATTCCATCCCCTTTAACATCAAAATATAACCCTGATTATTAGCAACTATAATAATTATTATATCAAAAATACTTTTAACTTATTTTTCTTTTACTTCTAAGTTACCAGACTACTTTATATATTTCTTCCACATATATTACACATATCTAAATATGCATTTATTTGCAATATTAAGTATATTTGTGTGTATATATATACATATATGTAGTCTATAAAAATATGTACAAATATATAGGGTTTATATATTTTAGCATCAATAAAAGCAGATGAGAATTTTTTTCTTTATAATTATCAAAAAACAGGCACAGATTGATTAACATCTTGCCTATAAAAGAGAAGAATTTAATTTTTAAATAGTACCCTTTCCATGCTGTTTGTCTTCAGGGAACTATAGAGAACATTTAAGTTAACTGCATGAAATAAACTTTACTCACAGATTTAGGTATATTAATCTGACCTGATATGACTTATTACATTTACACTCAAGACATTTCCTTAGAAAATCTCTCTTCAAATTTTTTAAAGCAAAGATTTTTCAAGAGAGAAATAATTCTGACATTAATATTTTGCAGAGTACCTATGAATTTCTTCCCTAGATATTTATTTGTTCTCGGTTTGACACTGCCTAAGCATCTAGAAATTAGTTTACATTTGATATAAAACTAACATTCAGCCATTCTGATTCTAATTTTCATGCTGTGTCCATTAGGCAGATATTTTCATCAAGTATGCCTTAGCATAAGACATGCTGCAAAAAGATCCCAGCCACAATAATTTTAGATAATGATTAACTCTCAAAAATTAAACTACCCTGGCAGAATTATTTGCCATCCACCTAAATGGGATTGGTGATATAGCTCTGATGTTTGAAAGCAATATCCCTGATATAGATGGATAGGTTATTTCTTTATTTTACTTACCTGCAATAGTATTTGCTTTACCTAGAATGGATAATTGAGAGCTAATATTTTTTAAATGAACTACAAAGCTACCATAAATTAATTTTCTCCTCACTGATAGCAATGGAAAAAGTGCCCTTTTCTGGATTGAGAATTGTGCTATGATATGTCTGAGCAGACAATGTTGACATGAAAGCTGATTTTTCTCAGCAAATAAATTGGTGGTCACTGATTCATTCATCTTCCTTTGAACTATGAAAGTAGCAAGATACAGGTAGAGGAACATAGATTTGATTGAGAACACGAATTCAATACCCTTATCTATTAATAATGAATCACTTATTCTCATTGAGTTTCAATTCTCTTATCTTAAAGTAATAGAATCTTGACAAGATGTTTTACAAGGTTCCTTTCAGTTCTATGGTCATATGGCAGTTACAATATATAAAGATAAACCAGTTACATTAGTTTTTAATTCTACTTAGTGACTGAGTTAGCAGCTCAGCTACCTATATTCAACTCACTACTCCCATTTCCAGGCAGAAGTACTCATTCAGATCAACCAATACAGTTAGGCCCCTCTCTAGACCAATCAGCCTACATAAATGAAAGGATTCAAAATCTTGGAATAGATTTTTATATATATTCATATTTTTAATTAAATTTAATTTTTAAATTAAAATTTCAAATTTAAAAATATTTAACACATTACTTTATGAATCATGTTGGGAGAGAAAAATCAGAGCAAAAGGGAAAAAACTATGGAAGAGAAAATAATAATAATAAAATAGAAGTGAATATACCATATGTTGATTTTCATTCAATCTCCTTAGCTCATTTTCTGGATGCAGATGGCTTTTTCTATCCAAAGTCTTTTGGGATTGCTTTGAATCACTGAAGCACTGAGAAGAATCAAGTCTTTCATAGTTAATCATCACACATTTTTGCTGCTGTTATTGTGCACAATGTATTCCTGGTTCTGCTTGTTTCACTTAGTATCAGTTCATGTAAATATTTCTAGGTCTTTTTAAAATAAGCTTGTTCATCATTTTTATAGAACAATAACATTCCATTACTTTCATAAACCACAACTTGTTCAGACATTCCCGAACTGATGGACATCCACTCATTTTCCAATACTTTACTACCAAAAAAGAGCTGCTGCAAACATTTTTGTACATGTAGATCCTTTCCCCTCCTTTATGATTTCCTTGGGATACAGATTCATACACATAGCTTTAAAGCCCTTTGGGCATAGTTCCATATTGCTCTCCAGAATGGTTGAATCATTTCACGAATTCAGAACAATGCATTAGTATCCCTGTTCTCCCTTAGCTCCTCCAGCATTTATCATTGTCTTTTATTTCCTTTTAACCAATCTGAGAAGTATAAGGTGGTATTTCAGAGTTGTTCCAATTTGCATTTCTCTAATCAATATTGATTTAGAGTATCTTTTATCACCATAAATGGCTTGAATTTCATCATCTGAAAATTGTCTGTTCATCTCTTTTGACCATTTATCAATTGGGTTATGACTTGCATTCTTATAAATTTGACACAGCTCTTTATATATTTTAGAAATGAGACTTATCAGAAATACGGATTATAAAAATGTTTACCAACTTTGTACTTCCCTTTTAATATTTTTTTTTGTTTTTGATTTCATCCTTTATACCCAAATCATGTACTCATTTTAAACTTATTTTGGTATGGGGTGTGAGATGTAGGTCTCTGCCGAGTTTCTGAAAGTTTACCCAGCAATTTTTGTCAAATACTTAGCTCTTATTCCAGAAGCTGGTGTTTGGAGGGTTATCAAATATTATATTGCTATAGGCTTTAATTGCTGAGTCATATGTATCCACCACTCCATTTCTTAGCCAGTTCCAAATGGTTTTGATGACTGCTGCTTTATAATATAGTTTTAGGTCTGATACTGCTAAGGCAACATCCTTTGTAATTTTTTTCATCAATTCCCTTCATCTTTTGTTCTTCCAGATGATTTTGTAAAATGATATTTTGGTAGGTAATTTGTATGGCACTGAATAAGTAAACCAATTTAGGCAAAATTGACATTTTCATTATATTAGCTCGGGCATAACAATGAGCAAGTGATATTTTTCAAGTTGTTTAGATCTGATTTTATTTGTGTGAGAAGTATTTTGTAATTGTGTTCACATAGTTTTTGGGTTTATTTTGGCATATAAACACACACATCTTATTTTGTCTACAGTTATTTTTAATGGAATTTCTCTTTCTAACTCTTGCTGATAGGCTTTATCAGCAAGATATAGAAATATGCTAATGATTTGTATGGCTTTATTGTTTATATCCTGCAACCTTGCTAAAGCTGTGAATTATTTCCAATAAGTTTTTGAATTATTTTCTAGAATTTTCTCAGTATATGATATTATCTACAAAGAGCACAAGTTTTATCTTTTCATTGTCCATTTTAATTCCTTTAATTTCTTTTTTCTTTTCTTATTGCTAAAGCCAATATTTCTAGCAAAATACTGAATAATAATGGTGATTATGAGCATCCTTGTTTCCATCCTGATCTTCTTGGGAATGTATCCAGTTTCTCTCTCCATTACAAACAATACTTGCTGTAGGTTTTAGATAGATGTATCTTATTATTTTAAGGAAAGCCTCCTTTATCCCTATGCTCTCTAATAGTTTTAATAGGAATGGATGCTGTATTTTGTCACAAGCTTTTTCTGTACCTATTGAGATCATCATATGATTTCTGTGGGGTTTGATATTGATATGGTCAATTATGATAATAATTTTCCTGATATTGAACCACACTTGCATTCCTGATATAAATCCCATTTGGTCATAATGTGTTATCCTGCTGATAAGTTGCTGAAATCTCTTTGCTAATGTTTTATTCAAAATTTTTGCATCAGTATTCATTAAGGACATTGGTGTGTAATTTTCTTTTTGTGTTTTGGTTCTTCCTGGTTTAGATATCAGTACTATATTTGTGTTATAGAAGAATTTGACAGTTCTTTTTTTTTTTTCAAATAGTTTATGTTGTATTGGAATTAACTGTTCTTTAAATGTTTGGTAGAATTCACTTGTAACTCTATCTGACCCTGGAGTTTTTATCTTACAGTTCATTAATGATTTGTTCAATTTCTTTTTTTTCTAAAATGGGACTATTTACTTAATCTGTTTCCTCTTCTGTTAACTTGGGCAATTTATATTCATCCATTTCAGTTAGCTTGTCAGACTTGCTGCCATACAGTTGGGCAAAATAAGTCCTAATTATTGCTTTAATTTCTTTTTCATTCCTGGTAGGTTCATCCTTTTCATTTTTGATGTTGGTGTTTTGGTTTTTTCTTTCCTTTTTCTGATCACATTAACCAAATGTTTATCTATTTTGTTGATTCTTTCATAAAACCAACTCTTAGTTTTCTTCATTAGTTCAAGTTTTCTTAGTTTCTATTTTATTAATCTCTCCTTTGAGTTCCAAAATTTCTAATTTGTTATTTAATTGTTATTTTTAGCTTACTTAACAGTGTACCTAATTAATTGATCTCCTCTTTCTCTATTTTATTTATGCAGCTATTTAGAAATATAAAATTTCCCAAAGAACTGCTTTGGTATATTGTCTCATTATTGTCATTCTCTTGGATTCAAATATGTATTGTTTCTGTGATTTGTTCTTTGTCACACTCATTCTTTAGACTTAGACTAATTAATTTTCATTTGGTTTTTTAGTTGATCTTTCCCTGGGCCTTTATTAAGTATAATTTTTATTTCACTGTGATCTGAAAAGGAAGCATTTATGGTTTCTCCCTTTCTGCATTTGATTGTGAGGTAGCTATGCCCTAATAGATGGACAATTTTTGTGTACATGCCATGTACTACAGAAAAAAGGGTGTATTCCTTTCTGTCCATATTAAATTTTCTCCAGAGGTCTGTCATATTTCATGTCTTTCTTGTTTGTTTTGTGGTTAGATTTGTCCAATTCTGAGATAGGAAAGTTGAGGTTCCTCACTAGAACAGTTTTGCTATCTTCATTTTCCTGTAACTCACTTAAAATCATCTCTAGAAATTTGCCTATTCTACCACTTGTGCATACACATTTAGTATCACTGCTGCTTCATTATTTATGGTACCCTTTATCAAGATGTACTTTCCTTCCTTATCTCTTTTAATAAGATCTATTTTACTTTTGCTATCTGAGACAGATAAAGCTTTTTTTTTAACTTCTGCTTTTTTGTTTCAGCTGAAATATAATAAATTCTGTTCCATCTTTTACTTTTACTCTGTGTCTCTGTGTTAAATTGCAGAATTATGTTTTTAAATGTACTCTGATGTTCACTTCCATTTTGTGGAAGAGTTCATTCCATCCACATTCACAATTATGATTATTAACTTTGTATTTCCCTTCATCCTATTTTCTCTCCTGTATATAATTTTGTTCTCTCTTTCCAGCTTGGACTCATTCTTATGTTTTTTTAAACCCACCCCATCCACTACCTTTTCTCCTATCATCCCCTCCCCTTTCTCTTAGTATCTCATTTTCCATCAACCCTTCCCTCATTTTCTTATCTTTTCCCCTAGAGTTTTTGCCACCCCCTTCTATCCTATCCCTCTCTTTTCTTTTACTCTTTCTTCTCCTACTTCTTTATAGGGTTAGATAAATTTCTATACCCAACTGAACTATTAAATTATTCCCTCTTAGAGAGAAAACTGATGGGATTAAGTTTCAGACAATGCTCATCCCCCCTTTTTTCCCTTGATTGTGATAGGTCTTTTGGACCTCTTCATTTTATTTTTCCCATTATGCCTCCCCTTTCCTCTTTCTGCGGTACAGACCTCTCTCCACCCCTTTATGTCTCTTTCTTTGATGTCATCACATCAGAATCCATTCACAATCACATTCTGAGTTCATGTGATGTCTCTCTATTTTTGATCCAGTGACAAACACAATTCTCAAGAGTTACAGATATGTTTTCCCATATAGGGATGCAAACAGTTTAACATTTTAAAAAACATTATCTTTTTTTTTTTCTTCAATAGAAATGATTGAAAGTTTTTTACTTCACTGAAGCTTCATCACCTCATCTGAAAGATGATGCTGAATTTCACTAGGTAGTTAATTCTTGATTTTAACCCCAGGCCTTCTTAGTCTTTATTATAAAAACTTCAAGAGTTTGGGTATTCCTTACTGTTGCTCCTTGTTATCTAAATTGTTTTTGTCTGGGTATCTTGCAGCATTTTTTCCTTGAGAATGTAGTTTTATAATGGCTAGAAACTGGGAACTGAATGGATGCCCATCAATTGGAGAATGGCTAAATAAATTATGGTATATGAATGTTATGTAATATTATTGTTCTATAAGAAATGACCAGCAGGATGATTTCAAAGAAGCCTGGAGAGACTTGCATGAACTGATGCTGAGCAAAATGAGCAGAACCAAGATATCATTATACATAGCAAAAACAAGATTATACGATGATCAATTCTGATGGACATGGCTCTCTTCAACAATTGATGTTTCAAACCAGTTCCAATTGTTTAGCAAAGAAGGCCATATACACCCAGAGAGAGGGATATGAAATGTGGACCACAACATAACATTTTCATGCTCTCTATTGATATTTGCTTGCATTGTGTTTCCTTTCTCAGATTTTTTTTCTTGTAGATACGATTTTTCTTGCACATCAAGATAAGTGTGGAAATATGTATACATATATTTAACTTGTCAAGTATTTTAACATAATTAACATGTAGTGGACTTCCTGCCATCTAGGGGAGGGGTGGGGACTGGGAGGGAAATTTGTAGCAGAAAGCTTTATAAGGATCAGTGTTAAACAATTACCCATCCATATGTTTTGCAAATAAAAAGCTTTAATTAAAAAGAGAGAGAGAAAGTAAATAAAAATTCAATTACTGAAACAAAAAATAAATAAAAAATGTTAAAAAAGAGAATATAGTTTTGGAGTTTTGTGACAGTGCTCCTTGGTGTTTTCCTTCTGGGATCTCTTTACAGAGATGATTGATGAATACTTTCAATGAGTATTTCCCCCTCTGTTTCTAGAATTTTGGGGCAATTTTCCTCAATGATCACTTATAGATTGTTATCCAGGCTCTTTTTTTTGGTCATGGCCTTCAAGTAGGCCAATGATTTTTAAACTGTCTCTTATGGATCTATTTTCCAGGTTGTCTGTTTTTCCAATGAGATATTTCACATTTTCTTCCATTTTTTTTTATACTTTTTAGTTTGACTGATTCTTGCAGTCTTACAAAGTCATTATCTTACATTTGCCATGTTCTAATTTTTAATGTCTGATTTTCTCCAGTTAGCTTTTGTATATCTTTTTTTCATTTGGTTAATTCTACTGTTTAAGAAGTTTGTCTTCTTCAGACAATTTTTTCTTTACTTTTCCAAGATATTCTCTCTCATGCATATCCCTTATTTCTTTTCTCATCTTTGTTGTACCTCTTTTATTTGCCCTTCAATGTCATTTATGAACACTTCTAAAAAGCCTCTTTGGGATTAAGATCTATTCATATCATTCTTTGACATTCTGCCCTCATTTGAGTTTGTGTTTTGATCTATCCTGTCACCATAGTAGCTTTCTATGGTCAAGATTTTTTTCTGTGTCTTGCTCATTTTCTTTCCTTATGTTTTGCTATTTCCTCTCTTTTTTACTTTTTAAGGTTGAGCTTTTACCCTGGGGTAAAGGTGGCAGTGTCTCAATATTCTTATGCAGCTCTCAGCCTTGGCTTTGATCCCTTGTGTTTGCAGGGAGTAGCCAGCCTTGCCTGCTCTTTTCTTGGTTTCCCAGTTTGCCTTTTGATTTGGGATTGGAAGCTGTCCCACTGACCTGCTTCTCTACTGAGCCAGAACTGAGTGTCTTAATTGCTGATTTATTGTCATTAACACCCTCTCACCAGCTTTCCCACAATCCATCTTTGCATTTCCATGAAACTGACCTTTCTTGCAGTTTTTACAGTTTATCATGAGTTGTAGAATGGTTTCATTCCATCAGATTCTCTTCAGAAGCTTAGTTTCATATGGTTTTCAAGGGAAACTTGGAGAACTTCACTAGTTTCCTGACTACTCGGCTAACCTGGCTCCACTCCTGGAACCCTGACATAGAATTTTTAAAAGATTGTTAACTCTTGACCTGGATATGTAGTCTTTAATTCTCACTTCAATTTCATAAGCAGAAGCAAGTGTTATTACTAAATTCTGAGTAGAATGATTTTATGTGGAAAAGATCAATGAGCTTAAATTGGGAAGATGTGTACTAGTTCTGGCTGTATCACTTAGTGGCTATATTACCTTAAAGAGGTCATTTCATATTTAGGCCTTAGTTTTTTCATACTTAAAATGAAGTAGTATATGATCTGGGGAGTTCAGTGGTTTCCCAGAAATCCAACAATGTAGTCCCCTCTTAGAATTAGCCAAGCAAATGAAAATGTTGAGGTAGTCATCTATCAAATTCAGAACTCTGATATTCTTTTCTAAATTTCTTTCTACTAAATATAGCTAGACTTCAGATGAATTCCATTGCATTTCATTCTTTTCTTCTTGCCACTTTCTGCCTTCCAAGTAAAGGGAGAAACTCCATTTTATCCTATACAGATCTGTTTGTTTGGCCTCTTCCTGCCTTTGAGGGAAGTGGGAGGAGAGAAGGAGAGGAAAGTTATTCCATTTCATTCCCCCACTTAATCCCCTCACCTGAGTTGCCTGATGATCTGTGAAGACTAAATTCTGACACCAACTGTTAAGAGACATTGATGGTACAGCTAAGTGGTATAGTGGATAGAACACTGGGTTTGGAATCAGGAAGACTCAGATTCAAATCTTATTTTAGACACTTACTAGCTGTGATCTTTTCTTCAATGGTTCTCAATCCAGATTTATCATCCAATCACAGTCTTGATAGTTATTATCTACTTAGCTCCAGAGTATTCCCTTTTTTTCCTCAATAAGTTCAATATCTGGTTCATAGTCTTCTCTCTCTCACTCCTGTTTTCATAGGAGGAGTCTTCAACCCACATATTAATATTTCCTCAAATACCCTAATCTCCCTAATCCTCATTCCTCTTTCTCCATTTCCCCATTGTTTTGTCCACCCACTTCAACTATATAAAAACAAATCAATACCCTTGGTCTTTCACTCACAAATATGTGACTTCTGTGTTCATGACCTCTGAAATTCCTTTATCTGATCACACTCTGTCATTCTACCTCCTCCTCTGCCTTGCAAGACCAACCAATGTTGTTGTTTTTCCTAACAAGTTTGTCTAGTCTGTTAATGTTTAAGTTTGTTTCCAGGCTATCAGTACTGTACCAGGTATATTTAACATTTTACCCCATCTTGACCCTTTGGTGAACCTGGTAAATTCTGTTATTTTCTTCTCCTTTATAATCTCATAGCATTCAGACACTTGTCATTATCTCTTATTTTTAAATGTCTTTTCAAGCCACAAAAGGTTATATAGTAATATAGTTTTCTCTTATAACTATTTTCCCCATTAGTTAGCTCTAGGCCTAAAATATTGGCTATATTTTCCTTTAATCATATTAGAAGTTTAATTTCTTTAGTGGGTTTTAGATGTGTGTATTTATACCTTTGTGAAGCCTTTTAATGCAAGCAAAGGGGAGTTATGAAAATTATCATTATCATCTTTTTATAAACATGTTTGACTTTAGAAATGTTAAAGAAAATTTTTTTTTGTAATTGTAACATGGGATTTATTTATAGTATCACATGGCTTCCAGGATGTATTTCACAAATTATGAGAATTGTTTAAACACCAGAAGTTTAACTCATATTGCAGGGTGGCTGAAAATTTTGGGAAAAATTGGTAATTATAATTCTCACTAATGATTAAGGTAATATTTGTATCATTTGGAAATGAAACATGCACTTATTGAACTCCTAATTTGTTGAATATTTTAAAGTATACCAATAGTTTCCTGCTTGCCTAAAGTGCATAGCTTCATTGAGAATGATATGACATATCTCAAACAAAAACTACTGAGATTTGTTCTTCTAGCCTTTCAACTTTAAAATATTTATCATCATTTTGACCATGATTTTATATTTTTATGTTCATATGCAAGAATAAAGGTGGTAATACCTGTATATAGATTAGAAATGCTGCTAACATCTCTTCTATTTTGACAAAGAAAATATCAATTGTCTCCTAGTATGAATTAAACAATTCATAAATCTGGCATATCACCATATATTGCATGGACAGACATTAACACTTGAGAATGAACTAACTGCTAAACATGAGGAAAAGCATCTGTGTTTCATTTGGGAATTCTAGCAGTGCCTTTAATAACCTCAAACTTCTCTTTGTTTATAGCGTTCATGGAATCTTATAATTTCTAAATTACTTCTCTTTTATATTTTCTTTTAAAAAGAGCATTTCATTTTGTTCGATGTCATATTGTAATCACTGATTGGTGTTTGCTTTATTCTAATTTTCAGAGAACTATTTGAGTGTTTTTCTCCCTTGTGTTCTAAGACTTTTCCCTCCAGATGTTTTATTTTGCTAATTCCCTTTTTAAAATTTCTAGCTGCATTTTTTCCCACATACTCTTGAAATTCTTGAAGCCATTTTATTTCTTTTTTGAGATTTTGCTTATAATTGTTTTAGAGTTACTTTTCCTCCGAGTGTACCTCTTGGATATCACTTGATTTATTACATTTTTTTCAGTATTTGGTGTTTTATTTTATTTCAAATATTCAGCTTCAGTAGCTGATGTGATGAAGCACAGTGTCATTTCTAGGTTATGCTCCTGTTTTCTTCTTTATTGCCCTAATCTCAATTACCTATACTCCTGTTGTTGATTTCCTCTTTCCCAGGCTATTCCTGTGTCAGAGAGTTAGGAAGTTTCCATGATCTCCTTATCCTCATTTCACTGATCATTCAGGGTGCTATGGTGTATAGGAATCTATGGAACATTTAATATTACTTTGAATTTATATTCTCCTGCAGGTGTATTATTTAGAGAATTTCTAGCTTCTAGCCCTTGCCTCAATCAGGTCAGAGTGTTGTAGGTACCCAAGTTCCCTGAAGTTTCTCCATCTGAGCACTTTAAATTTCCTGTCCTCAGTACAGAACATAGTTGTATATGGGATGTTCAAGAGGACCAGCACCTCTGATGTGAGGGTTTGCCAAGTTCTTTTCAGAGCTTCTCATTCATCTTTCATATCCATCTGATTGACCCAACCCTTACCTGTGGCTCTAAAAAACTTTAGCATGCTCAGCAGCCACACTCTAGTAAACCATCTTTGCAAACTGGCTGAACCAGTTTAAGGGTAATCAACAGGTCTCAAACCCATTGGTGAATTAGAGGAAGTCTAATCCAAGCATGTGAAGAATTTGCCTGGAAGAATGAATGAATCAGAAGAATTTGTTCCAATGGCTATGACGGTGGCTGAATCAGGCATTGTGAAGTGGTTAAACTTAGTCAGGCATCAAAGACACTGAGGTCATTTACTGCATCCTTGGCCATCACCAATTATCTTGATTTTGATCCTGGACTCAGGAAGAGTGAGGCTGACAACTTCATGTAACTGTGCCTCACTTAATACAAATTATGCACAAGTTAAGACAACATCAATTATGTCATTGGTCCTCTTTGAACACAAAGGTCAAACAACAGAAACAACAGAATATACAAAGCTTCAGATCTTTCTGTAGCATCTCAGAGAAGAGTGCTGTGGACTTTGAAATCCTATCCCAAGTAACACTCCCTGCTCCTATTCCCTACTTTAAGTCAGAGTGGTATGGGTTTCTGACGTCCCTGAGATTTTCTCATTTGTTTCCTCATGGATTCTTTCTATGCATTACAAGGGCATCAGGCTTCAAGTGACCCCAGAAAATCTCTAGTTTTCTTACTACAGTTTCTCTTTGGATCTTATTTTTATCGTTATAAAATCTGGATTATTTTTAGATTTTTAGATGGAGTTTATGTGAGAAAGCCAGGCTTCATTGTGACCTTTCACAGTGGCATCTTAACTGGAAATGCTCTTTATTTTGCTCCTACAAAATATGTTTGACACATTTCTTTAAGGTTTCAAATCAAAGTGAGACCTTTAAGAGAGATAAAAAAGTAGATCTAAACAATGAAAGACCTCATTTTCTAGAACTTTTTTGGAATAACTTTATCATTTCTGGAAATAAACATGAGAATATTCCTTCCTACAACATTTAGTCATTGGACTTGGTTTGTTATACTTCCATTTGTCAATTAAAAAAATAAATCAGCTAAATGTGAAGTCAGTGTATATATTAAATAGAGTACTTGTCTTAGAGTAATAAAGTACTTATGATGCATACTATTAAATCTATGATTCTAGGAAAATCAGGTAATCTCTTAGTTCCCCAGGCAACTTGTGTAAGAAATGCTGAAAAGCTGGAAGCTTCTAAGTAGTATGGAATAATGGGAACCACTGACCAACAGATTTTCAGAATATGCAGAGTTAAAGAAGGTTAAGATTCCACTGAACAGTTAAGTGATCAATAGAAGCCTTGAGCAAGCAAGGAATTGCGGAGCTAGAAAGGCATAGGTGGATCCAGCCAATCAGAAAGGGTCTTGTGGTTTTAAGAAAGCCACAAACTTAAGATAATAGCTGATCCAGCCCAAACTAGTCGGGATCAAGGACCTGACTTGACAGCTGTGCCAATTTAATAGGCTAATTGAATATTAAACAACACACACTAAAGGAGGAGTTTTCCACCATTTTTTAACATAGGATGTATGATAAGGGGAGCATGTTTTATTCATATTAAGGGGAAACCTAGTGGGCATATCAGAAAGATTGCAACACAGAAGAAATGGATCAATTCATTCTCAGAAGGGAGGGACTGCATCACACTAGCAAGTATAAAGATTCTCCCACTTCTGTGCTCAGCACTCCCTCTTCCTGAAGAGAAGAGGAGCCTTCTTCTGGCCAGAAACATTAAGATAATTTGTTAAGATTCTTCTTTAATAAATTTTCCTCAATATCGGATTTTTCAGGGTCGAGTGTATTTCTAACACATTTGCTACAAGAATAATTTCTGAAATATTTGCCCACATGTGGTAAAAACTTAATAAATTACTATAATACTTAATGGCGTGTTCTCACATGAATAATTCTTCTATGTCAATAAAATCATAGATCCAGATATCTCTCTGCCCATGGAACCATTATACATATGTATATATGTGCATGTATGCAGGTATGTGTGTATCTACAAGTCATATATGCTTGTCCACACATACATACACACGTGTGTATCCGTTTGTGTACTTTCATGCACAAGGAAATTAACTTTTATTTAAGGAATCATTTCTTTCTAGTATGTTGAAATTCAAATAACAAATTTATTTTATCAGTTATCAGTTATTTAATTTATCATTTCTAAGCTCCTAAAATTCAAAAAGGTCTTTGACTCAGCCTAGGGCCAACACTAAAAAAAAAAAAATCTAGCAATCATTTTGGTATTCTAGAGCAGTCATAAGATGTCACTTCACATTAGAAGAGTTTTCAATTTTATATTGTCAGGAGATTCACAGCATCATAAGATTAAATAACTCATCTAGCTTTAGCAACATCATTTATTCTAAATTCTTTTGATTTACAATAAGTGTATGAGCTCCTTGTAGTTATCCAAGACACAAATATGTACAAATTCTTTAAATTAGACTTTTTTATTGCTTTATTACTAAACTCCTTAAGTATAACTTATACATTGTTAAGTATAACAATGAATATTGTTAAGTTATAGCATATAATTCATTTTATTTAGGCAGCAAATATTTGATTTACTTCCTAAGAGAAGAGATAAAGAAACTTAGATTAACACGCATTTAGAATAAAATATTCTGAAAATCCAAATCAAAAGCAGAAGGATGATGGAAGATTAAGAGCAGTGTCACTTCCTAAAAGAGTGAAAGAAAAGGCAAAACCAGGGTAAAGAAAGTTTCTTGAGAAAGTCAACTAGGCAAAGTCTGATGGCTTTTGAGAATGAAAACAGAACAAAAACAGGACAAAATGGAAAAGATCTGAAAGGATTTTAAATGAAGTTGGACCCAAACTCTATAGTTATCTGAAACTTAAAAATCCTTATTAATAAAAAAGGAATTATGAAAGCATAAAAATGTGCCATAAATAAGGTAAAAAACAAAGTGAATGAATATTGGGTATTTATTGAATTATAACATGTAGCTGAATGAATTGCCTATAAAGTTTGTTCACCAATATGTATTTCTGAAACAAAAGACTGTGCAAATATATAATAAATTGGACCCATAATTAAAAAGAGAAATGAGTTGCATACAGAAGCCCATTGCTGCATTCTGAATGAGTTCCAAAACAACTCAATGTAATCTATCCACAGAAAATAAATATATGGATATATATGATTATAATCTACATAATAGATAGTTAAACCTATATATACATATATAAATGTACATGTGTCATAATACATATATATATATATACATATATGTGGGAATATATATGTATATATGTGTAAAGACAGCTAGATGAATACAGTGAATAGAGTGCTGGACTGGAGTCTGGAAGACCTGGGTTCAAATCCAGGTTCAGATATGCTCTAGTCATGTGACCTTGCCCATGATCAAGTCACTTAATCCTGTTGACCTCAATTTCCTCATTTGTCAATGGTTTCCTCCTTCTGAAGAAGGAAATGGCAAACCACTTCACTACCTTTGCCAAGAAAATTCCAAAGGGGATCACAAATTCAGATGTGACTGAGCAACAACAATGTATATTTGTGAGATATATGCTTTATGTATGAGATTAGTCATTCAATCAATATGCATTTATTAAATATGTACCATGTACAGAGACTAGGCTGAGTACTAGGAATACCAAAAAAGACAAAAGGCAATCCTTAAACTCAAGACTCTTATGATCTATTAGTGAGTACAACATATGAGTAACTACATACAAACAAGACATATGCAAGATAAATTGGAAATAATCAACAGAAGAAAGATTTTCCATTAAGAGGCATGACGAAATGCTTTCTTTATAAAATGAGATTACACTGGGATTTAGGGGAAAAAATACCAGAAGGCAGAAGTAAGAAGGAGATATTTCTTAGAATGTGGAGAAGCCAGAAAAAAATGCTCATAATCTGGAGAGGAAGTATCAAGGAACAGCAAGCAAGTCAGTGTCACTGGATCATAGAGTAGATATGGCAGAGTAAGGTATAAGAAGACTGAAAAGGTAGGAGGGAACCAGGTTGTAAAAGGCTTTGAAAGCTAAACAGAAAATTTTATATTTGCTCCTGGAGGTGATAGAAAATCACTCAATTTTATTGAGTGAGGAGTTAAATGGTCAGACATAGCTCTTTAGAGAAATTAACTTGGCATTCTAGTGGAGTATAAAATGGAATGAGGAGAGACAAGTCAGGAAAATTAACCAAAAGTCTACTGCAATAGTCTATGTATGAAGTGATGAAGGCCTACACCAACTTGAAGTCAGCATTAGGGAAGAGACGAGGCATATATAAGAAATGTTACAAAAGTAAAATTGACAGATTTGGCAACAGATGGATATGGGAGGTAACAATAAGTTAGTAGTCAAGGACTAGGACATAGTGACTAGAATAGCAATGATCTCAACAAAAACAGTAAAAGTTGAGAAGGGGAAAAGGTTTTTGAAGAGGGAGGGAAAAGAACATGTTTTACACATGTTGAGTTTATGATGTTTTCAGGTTAGCTAATTTTAAATGTCTAATAAGCAATAAGTCTATGTCAAGAAAAAAAACTTTATAGCTGGATAAATAGATCTGAGATGATATTTGAAACGAGATGATAATTTAAAACATGGGAGTTGATGAGTTCAGCAAGTGAAATAATTAGATGGAGAAAATGTCTCTGGACAACACCCATGATTTGTGGTCATGACCTGAACAAAGATCAAAGCAAAAGAGACTAAGAAGAAGTGATCAGAAAGGTAAGATAAGATAATGATGTGTTGGAAACTTAAAGAGAAGATTTCTAGGAGAAGACAGTGTTCAAAATTGTCAAAGGTGATAGAGAGATCAAGAAGATGAGGACTGAAAAAAGGTCATTAAATTTGACAAGTTTTAAAAGACCACTGGTAACTTTGGAAAGAGTAGTTTAGGCTAGAAGATTAAGTCAAAGTCAGATTGTAGAGAGTTGAAAGAGGGAGAAAAAAGAAAGTGGAGGTACCTATTCTAGAATACCTTCACATAGATGTTAACAACAAATATGTATGTATATATACATATATACATATACATATATATATGAATTTATTTATCTATATAGAATTTTCTCTGTATGCATGTGTGAATGTATAAAAATATGTTATATGGGGGGGATTTCATTAGAATAATGGCCCGAATTTTGGCCCTTATACTAATTATGTCAATTCAGGTCAGCCCTTTCTCTGAAATGCATACTTTTAGACAGTTGCCAAGAAAACTGAGAGCCTCAGTGACTTTCCAGAAATCAGATGAAAAATATTTATCACAGAGAGTTCTTGAACTCAAATCTTTTCACTATGTATAAGTCAATACTACCTCTCGTGTGTGTGTGTGTGTGTGTGTGTGTGTATGTAAGGACATGCACAGATTCTAATATATTCATTAATACATATAATACTATATGAATATACATACAATGCCTCCATTTATGATGAAGATTATAGTATAGCAATTATAGTAACAATCTCAGATCCTTTAATAATAGGATCTTTAAGTCTAGGAAATTATCCGAAAGGAAATATTTTATGCCATGTGTTTATGAAAAACACATACAAAATAATCTAGATATGTCTGTTATGTTTTTCTCTTTGGTGCACATGCCCAAATTGGTGACATCAAATGGGAGGAAGATGGGAGTAAAGGAGCTGACTTTTCTTCCTTCCCAATCTTGTCCAATGATTTAAAAAACAGCAAAAACAACAAACAAAAAATATTGAGAAGGTAAAAGCCAAATTATTCTAATAAAGCAACAGATTGCTAATTCACTCAATATGAATTTTTGGGAAAATACTTTTTAGTAGAAAAAGTAAAAAAAAATCAATATATTGCCTCTGAAATTTTTTAGAGCTTTTGGCTCATTGCATTTAAAAGACTTCTGAAACCCCTGATTACTGATAAAAATGTTCATTTCTGATTGATATTTTTACTCTGAATTGAATTCTGAAAGACCAAACACCCACAATTAGCATGAAATGAACACTTTTAAAGACTGAAGCTTCACAAATCTAAACCAAAGCTGTGTGAAAATCTAGTTAATGATTCAGGTTATGCTTGTGGGAGACTAAGACCAAGGACATTCTTAAAGTTCAATATTATAAAAATGTGAAACTGTGAAAACTGCTATTTGTTTTACTTTTTAAAATGCTTTTTTCCTCTTTTCTCAGATAATAAACCTCAAAAAAGAAGAAAGAACACCTTACATGTTGCATTTCCACAATTGTTGACAAAATATATATGCTTTCTCTATTCTTATAATTAGAGGAAATGTTTTCCCCATGGAAGCAAACATTTACTGATTTGAGAAAAGTTTCCTTCTCTAAAAAAATTGCACTAAAAGGCATACTGACTTCCAAATGTAAACATATTTAACTTTAATGTAGCTGTAACTATTAACAGTTCCCAAGGAAAATATATTTATACTCAAAATTTCTTAAGTTCATGTTACAAATGTCTATCAACCCAATCAGTAAAGTTGTGCTGTATTGTCATTTCCTTTTAACCAAATGATATATTTCTTTAGCTGATGGCTCTCATCCTCATTCAGAAATTTTAGTGCATTAAATTAGTAGAAACTTAGTACATTATTTTTTGTTTAGTTGTACAAAATGAAACATTGAGAATTAATTTAGCCTTTTCTTTTTAAGGATCTTTTTTGGGAGTGTGAAGCTGTACACTAATTTAATATGCATAAATAACTGTTGGGACATAATTTTTATTAGCATACATGAACACTTACAAGCAAAAGGTCCATTACTGTCACAGTGGGAAACTTCCAGTATGGAAAACTAATACCACAGAGACAAAACACAACTGTGTGAGCCACAGTGAATTAAAGTACCTTGCCTAGAATTTCCTTCACACAGCTGGTAAGTAACAGTTAAGATTTGAACCTAGGTCTTTCTTTCTCCTTGACTATCTTTTTTGACTGCTTCATACTGTCTTATGAATAGATAATGATTTTTAAAGATGTAGAAACTCAAGAAATTAGTCTTATAGCCCCGGTATGGGAGAATTATAGGTGCATAAACTTAGAGCTAAAAGGATCTTTTTTTTTTTTAAACAAGCCACCAAGGATAGTACTCTCATTTAACAGATAGATTAAAACACAACAAAATTAAATTACTTGCCCATGATCATATAGCTAATAATAGTTTACAGATAATTTTTGAATCAAATGAATTTGAATCCAATAAATCCAATTGATTCTTTTGGCCAGACTGTCATTGTTTCAGTCATATATAGATAGATAAATATGCATCTATAATATATATATGCATATATATGCATGTTTGTATATACACATATATGTAGAAACTTGTACAGGTATATATGCATATGTATGTATGTGTATATTCCTATAATTTTTTTTCCAGACAGAGCAGGGGAAAAAGGCAGTTTATTTACTGAAGCATGTAAAGATTTTTTTTTTTTTTTTGGCTGAGGCAATTGGGATTAAGTGACTTGCCCAAGGTCACATAGCTAGGAAGTGTTAAGTATTTGAGGCCACATATGAACTCAGGTCCTCCTGACTTCATGGCTGGTGCTCGATCCACTGTACCACCTAGTTCCCCCTACATGCAAGGATTTGTATCTATATTGATAGGAGTTTCCAGAAGAAACAACAATGTTATTACTGACCCCCAAAGCACCGATCTTTTTAGTGTTGTTCCTGGCATTTCCTGATTAGACTCTGTACCAGTACTGCAGTTGATCAGGGTGAGGAGCACCATTCATTCTTCTTATTCAGATTATGATATGTCCATCCTACTTAATCTTGTATACAATGTAAAGTTATGAAAGGAATGAAGGAAACTATATTTGAATGTCTACATAATGTTTCACAAAATTAACTCAAGTTTAGTCAAATCTTTCATGAGCAACTATCAGTAAATCCAGGATCAGATGTTCTATATAAGGCATTCAACTTGAGAGCTTGTCTAAGGAATGTATTAGCATGAATTTTGTTTTTATACTGCAAGTACAGAGATATTCCTTGGTTGCAATTTTTAATTTTTTTCTAAAATAATTTTTGTATATATTGTTATTTCCATTGGGATTCTCTTTTAAACAGATATACAGTATTTTATTATGCCTCTAATTTTAGGCTAACATTGTATAATCTTACATATCATTTTTTCATGGTTGTATACTTAACTACTGATATCTACTACTGCACTACTGTATGCACTAAGAATATTATGTGAATTGCAAACAAAACGACAAAAGTTTTTAAATATTGATGAAAAATTATAGAATTAAATTAAACCTATGAAGGCTCTTTTTATAATTACAAGTGCCACCTGATTCTAAATATAAGGGCATTGATGCTATAAATAGTTGGTACAATATGAGGAATTGATTAAATACTACAAGGGTAAAAAGATAAATATAAGAGTCTGACATAGTTCTATAAAAATGCCATTTTATGGTCTCTCATCATTAGCTTCCCATGACGCGAGTCATCTAAATTATCAGAGTCTGCAAGTGAGCTCAGCAGAAAGTTCAACAGTTTGGAACTGGAATACCTTACATTCCCACAGCATATTTTCCTCTCCAGTGTGAGATAAAATTGGATAGTAAATTTAAAGCTTTAAATAGCTTGCTAAATCATTTTTTTTTCTTTTTTCTTTTGTCATTTTGTTTTGTTACCCATGAAGCAATAGAAAAAGCATTGTAGTTTTCTGAAAAGTGAGTGAAATGGCATCACTGAAATTATATTTTGGGTAATCTAATCATACTGTATAAGATGAACTCAAGAGGGAATACAAATGGAAAAAAATAAAGAAGCAGTGACAATGGAAAGAAGAGAAATTCAAAGTTCATAAAGGCACATTCAATACAGTGGTATTGAATTATATATGATAATATTGGTATCACATAGACCTAACCTATGAAAATTGAACTACTTCACCCAAAATACAGATGATTTTCATATAAATCCTATTAACTATTATTAAACTACCAAGATAGTAAATTGTATCATTTATTTTTTTCTTTAATATAAAAATGTCACATAGAAATGGAGCAGGTTAACATATCTTTTTAAAATAAGTTTATGATTTTGCTTTAAAATATTTACAGCATATTGTGTAATGAAGGTGGCATAGGGGAAAGTGAACTGCCCTCAGTCAAGAAGGCTTTTGTTCAAATCCTGCCTCTTATTTACTACCTGTGTGACTCTGAACAAATCACTTGCCTTCTGCTTGCCTTGAGCAACTTTTCATGACTAGAAGGCACAAATCTGTTGAAAGGCCATATTGGTAAATAGAAGTTCCTTACTGTGTTGCCTATACCAGTTTTCACTGGTGTGGTATATATGTATGTATGTGTACATAATTATATTTATACACATATGTATGTGTATATATATACATATTTGTGCATACACACATATATGAAGTTAAACATTTGTCTGAATCAACCTGTCTCCCCAAAGTTCTGATCTTTCAGTAGAGAAGCTAGCTTTTCCTGACTCTAAGCTGTGCCAATATTCCAGATAAACATACTATATTATGTATGTATAAGCATACATTTTGCATTTTAATGAATTAAATGTGTATGTATACATATGTTATGAGAGAGAAATATTTATTTAGAAACAGATAGATGTAGTTATAGGTCTAAATATAGGTATGCCATAGAAATGAAAAAAAATTATTGCTCTATAAACAGATATTTATATTCACATATATATATGTATGCATACATATATACATACATGCATATTAATAAATGAACATCATTCCCTCTTTGTTGAGCTGTGAAGCTCAAGACACCTATTATTTCAGGCCAGGTCAAAGTCATTTTAAAAACTTTTATCAGTTTCAGAGAAGTAACTCATATAACATACTAAGAGTTGAGAGCTAATCGATATTTCTGGCTAAAATATAGATTCCTCCTTGGAATGTAAATGGAGTCTTTCATTCATCATTAAAACTTTTACAGACTTTTACAGTAGTTAAATAGTGGCATGGGTTTGTCACTCTTTTTCCCTATCTTGACACAATTCCATATCATGTTTAATTCATACAGCCTCCTATTTAGTCACTGCTTATTAAAGGCTTAGGATCCCAAAATCCTGGCTACTTGCTGTTACTTTCTTTGTACACTGTCTTCACTAGATGGTGTTTCTCTAAACTTTTCCAATTTCTCAGTAGATATACTTTAAAAAAAATTAAGACATTATTTTGTGAGCCACTTCCCAACAAGATGTGAAGTTAATATTTTGTTTTACCTCACTAGATTTGTTCTCCATTCAAATTTATTTATTTGGATAGATTTATGGTCATTATCTTTTTAAATAATAGCTTTTTATTTTCAAAGTACATGCAAAGGTAGTTTTCAACATTTGACCTTGCAAAACCTTGAGTTCCAAACTTTTCCCCCTTTCTCTCCCCTCACTCCCCTCCCCTAGACAGTAAGTAATCTAATATAGGTTAAGCATGTGCAATATAATCAAAATTAGACATTTTGCATTTTATAATGTTCTCTAGTTCTTTTTTGGCCATAAATTGCTTACTTCTCCATAGATCTGTGATGTTAATTATCCCTTGTTTTCCTAATTTATGCAAGTTAATTCTTTTAAAAAATTTTTTAGCTTTTTATTTTGAAAATATACGTATCATTTATAACATTCACCTTTGCAAAATTTTGTGTTCAAATTTTTTCTTCCTCCCTTATCCACCCTCTCCCTTAGACAGCAAGTAATCCAATATATGTTAAATACATGTAATTCTTCTATACATATTTTTACAATTATCATGGGGCAAAAGAAAAATCATATCAAAAGGAAAAAATGAGAAAGAAAAAAAGCAAGCAAACAACAACAAAAAAGATGAAAATACTACATTGTAATATGCATTCAGTTTCCACAGTCCTCTTTTTGGATGCAGATGGTTCTTTCTACCACAAGTCTATTGGAATTGGCCTGAATCATATGGTCATTATATTGATCTTTATTCCCAAAGAGGTACTGAAAATGGATTGTGTCTCAGCTGGATGGTAGCTCATCAGATACTTGGGTTTCTTAAAAACCACCATCTGACTGGAAGAATTTTTACAGGGCATTGAGATCAATGATAAGTAAAAGCTATGTTCTGTTGACAGCATTTTTGATGCTTTATTTCATAGGGATGGTGGGATAGGGAGGAATGGCTACTGAAAATCAATTGAAACTCTATGTGGTTCCAACATGTCATTTATCCTCTAAAACAAACTCCATAGTTGTAAATTGACAACTTAACTGAAAGTTCTATTTTTAAAGAGTTGACCAAAGCACTGAGAAATTGTTTTATAAATGGTCATCTAGCCAATAATTGTTGAGGAGCAGGTCTAGAATCCAAGTCTTTGGAAACTGACATTTCCAGATTTCAAGCTGAAATAGAACTAATAATGCAAGGCAATTTGACTAAGTTGAAATAGAGGCATTAAAGAAAGGTGTATTTGAAGTCTCCTTTTATCAATATTATCTTAGTGATAAATTGCTGGAATCTTGTTGCTAAAATTTTATTTAAATTTTTTGCATCAATATACCTTATTAAAATTGATCTATAATTTTCTTTCTCTATTTTGCTCTTCCTTAATTCCACATTTGTGTCACAAAAGGAATCTGCCAGGATTATATATTGTATTATACTACATTATATGTAGATTATGCTATAGCATAGTGTATATATAGTATTAAAATCAATTGTACTTTAAATTTTTGGTGGAATTCACTTGTCGCAATTCTTGAAGAACCTCCAACTTACCTTAAGTTGGAAAATCACTGTCTTTTTTAGGTTATGTCACTTTAGAATCCATTTATAGCCTAGATTTAGCATTATTTCTGAGGGCAACTGGAGAAAACTCAGGCAACTTTCTGGCTTTTCTATGCCATCTTGGCTTCACTCCCCTCCCCAAATTCTTTATTGGTCCCACTAATAGCCTGCAAAATTTCCTAGATAATACATAAAGTTAATTTACCTATTGCTAAATCCTTAATGTATCCACTTTGCTCATATAATAGAAGGAGTTCTACACTTTGAGTCAAAAGATTTGCATTCAATTGGACACTGAAAAGTTGACATTTATTGAAGAATGGCTAAATACATTTTGGGATATTAATAAAATGGAATGTTATTGTAACATAAAAATTATGAAATCGATATTTTTCAAAGAAATTTAGGAAGACCTATATAATAGATGCAGAATAAAGTGAGAATAATTAATTAAATAATTTATACAATAAGATTTTAGAAAAACAACTTTGAAAGACTTTAGAACATTGAGCAATGAATGAATAGACTTTATTAAGTACTTACTATGTACAAAGCTATGTTCCAAGTTTCAAGATAACAGCAGAAAACTAAGACAGTCTTTGCTCTCAAGGATTTTATATGTATCGGAAACAATACACACAGAAATTTTCAATGCCAAGGACTTTGATGGGAAAAACTTTCGTTTATAGATCTTTAGTTGCTATGGTTACATAACACATACAGAGACAATTATGAAACTGCATTTCTACAGGGTTGTTCCTCAGGATAATGTCTAAAGGCACTGGGTTGAACGTATTCTAGATCTGAACTGTTTCAATCCCAGTCTGGGAAAGAGAGACAGTGGTTAAGATGGCAGTAGTAATATAACTTGCCTGTTACATGTTGACCCTATCTCATGTCCTGGATTTCTTACTCCTTCATCTAAATTAGCTTAATAATGGTTGTGAAAACTGGGCTAGAAGCAGGAATTTTGGCCTCGGGGCATTGCCACCCTCAGTTCAATGACCAACTATGATTCTAGAGGGCTAAAGATAAAACATGATAGCCATCTCATGACAGTGAAGCAATGGACTTGAGAGACATTTTGTTCACAGACATGCTGAAATTTGTTTTGGTTTACTAGACATATCTGCTTCACTGAATTATTTTTTCTTTTTCTTTTTTTTTTACTTCCCCAAGAAGAGGTGACTAGGAGTGAAAGGGGATATAGGAATAGGGAAAGAAAAAAAAAACAGAAAAAAAGTCAAAAAGAGAAAAAGACAATTGAGGCATTTTTTAAATAAAGGGAAGGCATACCAGAAAGAAGCACAAAGAAGGATAGTCAAAAAAGCTACAAATTGTATTTACCATATACTTTTTCAAAAATACAAACTGCATATAATAGAAATCTGCAATTTCATGCATAATCCTTTTTAATACTATTGTGTATATGGAAACATTATTTGTTTTTTTAAGAATTTTCTAAAGACAATAATACACAATATAGGCTGCATATGTAAATAACTATCACTACTACCTAAATGTACATTGTGATTTAGATTTGGTCGATTATTATTATTAGAGAAATCATTGTGCCTCTCTGGATTCCTACTTATTTAATATTGATTTAGAGATATAGGTACAATCCTGTGATAGCTGAATTCACTTTCAGACACTGTTTTTGGAAATAATTGATATGTATATATCATGTAAAAATTAATATACTTAACAAGTATTCTATCATTTCATTCCCAATAGTAACCATATAAAATATGCTATAGATAGTATTTTAATTGTTTTATAGTTGAAGAAACTAAGACTTGGAAAGATGGCTACATTTACACATGAGTATATAATGAGACATTTCTAAAGGTAAAATTTTAATCTAACCACGCATTCCCTTTGTACAGTATCTCATTGAAGAAGGTTGAAAGTTTAAGATGTCAGATGCAGTATTTTTTCCCACCACAGACCATTCTCAATAAAGAACATTGTTATTATAGTATATAATTGGTATTATAGTATATACTATAGTATATACTATGTAACAAGTTTTCAAAAATTTATTCAATGCTTCACTTTCTAATGATACTGACCCTTAACTCTCAATATCATTTTTTTCCTTTCTTATTCTATTTCCCCCTATTCTATAAAAATTTTGCTATATTTTGGTACATTTATCTTGGACCTGTCATAATTTTCTGTTAACCTTTTGTGGATCTATTAAACTAGACTATATCCTCCCTGTTTACATCTAGATGGCTATAACAATTCTACATACTTTCTGGTTCTCAAACAGGGAATTCTGTTTTCCTCAAGAAACTTAATTATTAACTGAAAGTTCTTTTGATGAAAATGAAAATGTTCAAATAATCCTTGGATTATCATCATTCTTTGACATATAGATGAAGTTTTTCTCTTTACCCACAAAAACACAGAATGTTTAAAATGAAAGGGACCTTATAATATACTTTTCCTTATCTCCAGAAAGAGGAAATTGAACAAGATGGTCTCTATGGTACCTTTTAAAAATAATAGCTTTTTTATTTTCAAAATACATGAAAAAATAATTTTCAACATGCACCCTTGCAAAATCTTAAGTTCCAATTATTTTATTCCTCCCTCTCCTCTTCCCTGGACAGCAAGAAATCCAATATAGATTAAACATGTACACTTCTAAACATATTTAACATTTATCATGCTGCTCAAGAAAAGCCAGATAAAAAGGGGGGATGAGAAATAACAAAAACCAAGCAAACAACAAAAATTGAAAATATTATGTTATGCTCCACATTGTCTCCATAGCCCTCTCTCTGAATGACTGTTTTCAATCCAAGTCTAGGAGGAATTGCCTTGAATCACCTCAGTGTTGAAAAGAGCCAAGTCCACCACAGTCAATCATCACATAATGTTGTTGCTGTGTACAATGTTTTCTTGGTTCTATTCACTTCACTTAGCACCAGCCCCAGGCTTTTCTGAAATCAGCCTGCTGATAGATTCTTTTAGAAAATAATATTAGATTACATTCATATAGCATAACTTATTCAGCCATTTCCCAACTGTTGGCCATCTTCTCAGTTTCCAATTCTTTGCCACTACAAACAGAGCTGCTACAAACATTTTTACACATATGGTTTATTTTTCCTTTTTTATGATCTCTTTGGGACACACAACCTGTAGAGACACTGCTGGATCAAAGAGTTTGCATAGTTTGATACTGTTTTGGGCATATTTTATGATACTTTTTCTCTCTAAATCTCTCCTGTTCTTTGTGATATTCATCTTTTTAGAGGATAAGGATTAAGATCTAGAGAAGTGAAAGAATTTATTCAAGGTCACATGGTAGTCCCAGATTCTTTAATTTTTGGCTATATGCCATACATTTTGCTAAGAGTTGGACAAATCTCACATTCAATCATCATAATCCTAGGTTCTAGTTGCTATTAGAATCCCCGTCTTATAGTTGAGGAAACTGAAATAAAGTTCAAATTCTTTGCCTAAGTTCATGCAACTAGTAAGTATTTGAGGCAGGTTTTGTGCTCATGTTCTTCCAACTCAAAGCTGATATATTACACCAATTAACTGATTCAAGTATGCCTCTAGAACACCCACCCTTCTCAGCTTTTCTTTCTCTTTTACTTTTTATTCTCAATTTATATCTTTGAAGTTCTGCTATATTTTGATTTGGTTTGGGAAATACTTTGTCTTCTTGGGTTCAGACAGATGTTCATATCAATAAGACTAATTGCCAAAAGCTAAACGCTTATTTTGATTGGGCTTAATTAAAGCTGTTTTAAAGCAAAGCCAGCATTTACGTTCACTAAACTTAACTTCCCAGCTTTCCAATAAGAACAAAGGAAAATAAATAAGGGGAAAATATTGATAATTTAAAGCCTTAAAATATTTTACTTCCTCTCCTACCTGCCAACTCCAGAAAAAGATGAATGAACATCTATGGATCAAAAATGTTTCAATCCATATGTCCTATGAAGAACATAATCAGACTGTCAGTGGAATACCCCCATGGAAGACAATTTAAGGGATTGCATTTCTGCCACTTCTAATCTTTTGGTAAATGTTCCAGTACTTCTGGTCTCAAAATAAATTGAGTGGGAGAGGAACATACAACGTGGTGCTCCCAATGATGCAGTGCCAAGGCTATTTTAGACAGACATACATAGTAAATCAGAGTTTTCACATTCCATTCATTGGAACTAACTCAAATTGCCAGTATGTAGTCAAGTGTAAGTAGAGCAGTAAAGAGTACTGCATTAATAGATTTGGAAAAAAATAATTTTAGGGTGATCTCACTGGGAAATAATCAGCTGGGGAAATATTCAAGGTCATGCTCATAGTTAAGGCTATAGAATCAAGAGCAAAACTAGGATTTTTAAAAAGGATGATATAGCAATGAAACCTAAAATCATTATAGGCAACGTAATATGGAACAGGCTCTCAAATCAGCACGAAATGGGTTCAAGGTTCCTAGCTTTGTGTCCCGGGGCAAATCATTTAACCTCTCACAGCTTAAGTTTCCTCAACTGTAAAATGGGAATGTTAGTAGCACCTGCCTTATATGATTGTTTTAAGAATCAAATGAGATTATATTTGTAAAGGAAAAAATATCACAGTGACTACCACCTAGTGAGTATTTTATAGATTTTTATATGATATATATGTGGATAAGTCATTTAACAGCACAGCCTCCTCAGAGACAACTTTGCCCCTAATATATTCTGGCTGTGTAACTATGGGTAAGTTATTAAATATCGCAGTTCTCAGGCAATCAGCATCAATGGATGAAGTCTCTGCACAATAAGTTCTATAATAATTCATAGGTTGGTTGAGATAATTAAAAACAATAATGATACTGATATTAATAATAATGATGATGATAACAATGAGGATGAAAGAGTATTACATAGTTTTACATTTTATCTGTCAGACCTTCAACAGATAGTCAGTTCAACGAAATGGATGAAGTCTTGGAGTCAGAAAGGCTTGAGTTCAAATCCTGCTCAGACTGGTATTATATGAGATTGAATAAGCTGCTTAACATCTCAGTGTCCCAGACAACTGCCTAAAAGCACAGATTACAGAAGAGATGGCAAAGGGTTTGCTTACACAAATAAAATTACAGGTCTAGACTAAAAAAGAAAATTATGAAATAAAATAAATACAACTCAAATAAATGCAAAGTTCTTTAAAGCACAGAAGTGAAGACCTTTTGTTTTGAATAAACAAGAAATGGTTAGATATGCAATCAAAATCAGGTCACTAAGCTCCATCCTTTGAATTAGTTTTCCTACTTTCATTATTGGATGAGGATGTATAGAGTTCTTATCACCTATGCAAATTAAATATGAAAATTGTAAGAGTAAATGACTGAAATCACTGGATTGATAGTAATTTTTGGATCATTTAATTATTTCTTTCCAATTTATAGATGAGAAAATTAGAATCTAGAGGGATGAAGTGACTGACCCAAAGTGTAACAATTAACATCTAGAAAAACCAGAGCTTGGAGTTCATATTTTCTAACTGTAATTTTAATGTTCTTTTCTTTATACCATGCTGCCTTTCAAAGCTACTGATTATTATCTATTAAGAAGACCACTGATCATTAAAAATATATTTGTACCCTACTGCACAAGGTAAAAGTTTTAACCAGAATATTTCAACATTAAAAACCTCCTGAGTGAGGGAATATTTTCTCAAAGAATTTATAACATATTAAAAATATTATTTGCCATACCAGGAATGCAGGGTTAGTTCTATAGCATGACAAGTAAAAAGATAACATATCATACTGATAAAAAAAAAAAGGAAGAATATATCAATAGATGCAGAAAAAGATTTTTATGAAACTGCATCTTTATGCTAAAACATTAAAAAGCATAGAAATATTTTTTTCTTTTATATAGGAAATAACTCTATCTAAAACCAAGAGGCATCTTTATTTATAATGAAGAAATCCTTTCTAATTAAGTAAGGATATCTACTGTCAGCAATATTATTTAATGTTAGGTATATCAATAAGACAAGGAAAAGGCCTTTAGGAAGTATACATGAGCAAAGAAACAGAGTGATAATGTTTTCCAAATAATAAGATATTTTATATATAGTACTCTGAGTAATGGACTAAAATTAATTTTAAAATTAATCACTTAAGTAAACTAGTAGGATATAAAATATATGCCCAGAAATCACGGGTTTTTCTATATAAAACCAACAAAACACAGCAGAAATAGGCCCAAAAAAGGCATTCCATTCAAAATAACTACAAAATGTATAAAATATCTTGAAATCCTGCTAAGGACAATTATTTGATTATAATTACATAACTGTCTATAGAAATAAATACAAAATCACCGTTTGGGGAGAAGGCATTAATTACTGATGATTGAGCTATACTACTGTAATAAAAATGACAATAACTCTAAAGTGATTTCAAATCTATTATCATACTACCAATGGATCACTTCATAGACCTAGAATAAATAAGAGCAAAATTCATCTGGAGGAACAAAAAGTCAAAAGTTAGTCTCAGATATACATATTTTTGGACAAGCTTTATAGAGCATCTATTCATTTGCATGTTTCTAAGAAATAAAAATTTTTCAACTACTTGTTTAGATACAGAGATCAAATTCCTTTGAGCAGTGGCAAATATCTTTCATTATGCTCTGCATTATCCTAGGGCTTGATGATGACTGATCAACATAAAGATATCCAAAAATAGAAACAAGTGGAGGACCTTACTATCTATAAAGAATCTCTCATCAATGTGGATGCTGTCCTGAATCTCCTTCATTACAGTAGCAAACCTATTTGACTAGTTTACAGCTTTCTCTTTTAACAAATTTTTGAGACAGGCAATGCAAGGGTCATTGAACTCATTTTAGAAATGAGGAATTAAAAGCCTAAATGACTTGTCCCTGATGACACAGCTAGTATCAAACCTAGATTCAAATCAAATCTGTGTCTCCTAAGTTGGAGCATATTTTCCACCATGCCACTATATGTATGACAAAAAAAAGAATAGAAAAAGGGAAAAAGGGGACAATGTTGTAAATATAATCTGTATTTGCAATAACTCTCAGATAGAAGTAGCATGATTGTTTTTATTGCCTTACTGAGGCATTTTACAGCAGATTTACATAATTGGGAGCATCAATGTATTACTCAATTGTCTTCCTCTATAAAATGTCAAATAAGCAATTGATATCTAAGTAATCTTACAGATACAGCATTGTATGTTTCTATGATCAATTTATTCAAAGTACTAGGAATGATACTAAAATCATAAAACTGGGACAGATCACAAAAGGTCATATAATCAAAATTTCTCATTTTGTAGCCAGAAAAGTAACAATCAATATTTGAACCCAATAAGAGAATTATGGAATGGAAGGTGAAGACAAGTACATTCAGGGCTATATTGATAAAAGTTCTAATTCTTTTGAAAGCTGTTAAAATTTTCAGTTGCGCTTTACATCTTGGAAATCTGCAGGTGGCCACAAATTATTGACTAATTTATTATTTTGATTGTTTATAACTTAAGAAAGTGATAGAGAAAATGTTAATAGAGGAAGCTAGGTGGTGATGTGGTTAGAGCACCAGCCCTAAAGTTAGGAGGACTTGAGTTCAAACCTGGCCTCAGACACTTAACACTTCCTAGCTGTGTGACCTTGGGCAAGTCACTTAATCCCAATTGCCTCATCAAAAAAAAAAGAAAAGAAATAGAAAATGTTAATAAGGATAAGCTTAAATCATAATTATAAATTGTGAATGTCAAGGGAACATTTGGGGGTAGAGGAATCGAGGGAGAGGCAGTTGTTAATTTTTTACCAGTCCAATCCTGACTACATTCTTGCAATAGACAGCTTAAATCTATTATTATTTGATGCAAATCAAATTTACATAAAAGGATGATTACAGTAATGTCAACAAAAAGAATACTAAAATGAAACCAAGTGCATTATAATTGGAGTGAATACTTTTGTGCCCTGGAGGAGATATGGAATTCTATCTTCTTCCTTTCCTTGAAAAGTTCTTAAGCTTGTATATTTAGAACCAGAAAGGAAATGTGAAGTCAATGCATCCAACTATCTCGTTTTATAAATGAGGAAACTGAGTTTGAGAGAGATTAAGCAACTTGCCCAAGCTCATATAACTTGCAAGTGTTGGAGGACTATAGAGTAAATAGACCATCAGGTCTGGAGTCAGGAAACCATGAGCCTTAGACACCTGACCAATGAGTCCCTGGACAATTCACTTAACCTCATTTTATTTCAATTTCCTCAAATACAAAATGTAGATAATAACATCTATCTCCCAGAGTTGTTGTGAGGATAAAATAAGGTAATTGTAAAGTTTCTTGGCACAGTGCCTGGAATATTGTAAATGCTATGTAAATACTATTAGCTATAGGTGTGGAGTGTTATATACAGTGTCAGTTGTTGTTGCTGTATTGGCTTGTTTTGACTTAAAATTTTTCATTTCTTACAAAGAAATGTTTGCTATGTCATTTTCTAAAAATTACATACATAAAAGTTCTTTTAAAAAATTCATTTATCTGTCTATCCCAGAGTTTGTAGTAGTTTCTATCTTCTGTAGTATAAAGTGATTTTTTTTTTAAATACAGAGAGCTGGGTTTGAATTGGAGTTATTTCACAGGTTGCTTTAAGTCCCAATTTTCTCATCTGTTAAATGAAGGATTGGGCATAGGTAAATATTCTCTATAATCCTTATCTGTTCTATAATTCTAGGGGACCTATCCATCATCTATCCTCCACTTCTATTCTTTTATTCTTACCTAGGTTCAAATTCTACCTAGGTGTGTGACTGGAAAAAACTCTCTAAATCTTTGATTTCTGACTTGTAAAATCAAAGATCTGGATTGGATGATAGGCAATAATGCATGTTGTCAGATATGTGGGTAATCACCATCTCTTTGAAAAGAAAAAGTATATGGAAGACACTTAACTTTAATCATTTATCTATCAGTTTCTTAGATTCTGACAATCAATAAAATGATAAATAGGTCCTGTTGTTATATCTAGTTATATCAAACTCTTTTTTATCCCCATTTATGGTTTTCTTGGCAAAAACACTGGTGTAATTTATTATTTCCTTCTTTAATTCATTTTACAGATGAGGAAACAAAGGCTAAAAAAGTTAAGCATTAAAGCCTAAGGTTAAAGCAACAAGAAAATATATATTTGCTTGATTAGGCATATTTATTATAGGGATTTGTTTTTTTACTATTACATTTTTATTTTTCTATTAAAAAAAAAAAAACCTCAATTCACTGGGGGTCATAGAGCCAGTGTCTGAGGTCTGATTTGAACTCAACAGGATAATATCTATCTGAATCCAAACCCAGAACTTTATCTACTACGTCTTCCAGGTGCCCCTGAAAGGTCTAATTTGTACCATTTGATTCTTGGGTATCACAAAAAATTGAACAATAAACTCTGACTAGGTGGTTTGAGCTGGCTCCAGCAAACCTCTGATTTTATTATTATAAAAAGTAGGTCCTAGCACATGGAACAAAAGATCATGATACTGCTATGAATTCCATTATATTGATGTAAATATCCAAATGTGCAGATCATAACTCAGGCTTCTTTTTTTAATTCTGTGCTACTCTTTCACAAAGGGGCTACATAACATACTGAAATCTTGCCATAAGATACCAATACATTGCTTAAATAACAGTGAAGCACAAAAGTCACCTATCAATAATCCTAAATTGAGCTACATAATTTCCCAGATTATTTTCCTATCCCCCATATTTGATGATATATTTATGCAGCTTCTCCTATAAAGTTTTTCTGGGTCTTCTAGGTTGGTATAGTTTAAACAGTTCTAGATTCAGTCAGATTTCCATTTCAACAGGTGGTATTGAGGCAGCTATAAATTACATTTATAATGTAATATGTTCAAAACAGCACCTGGCATATAGTAGGCATACAATAAATAATAATTTCCTTCCATCATCCCTATCACATCTTTCAGTTACTAGCTGGGAATTTAATAAACCCCAATCCCCATGTTGAGCAAGATGACCTTTAAAATCTCTTCTAGCTCCAAATCTATGATCCTATGATCATGCATGTCTTCATTCCTCTTTGGGAAATACAACCTTAAAATTCATAGGTTAAATATCATTTTTTTAAAAATTACACATCTTAATAGCACTTTTGAGTCAATATGTTTCACTTTTGGAAAAGAAACAATATATTTGCTAATTTCAGCTCTTTAAACATTTTCACATTAGTTTACTTTTTGATATCCCATTTTTACAATGCAAATATTTACAAATTTCCTCTATTATTTTGAGTGAAACAAAGTAAAAGAAAGAAATTGAGTTTTTTTAAGTGAAAAATTTAAAAAATATATTAAAAAATTCCTATAATAAATGAATTCCTATGATATATATATATATGTGTATATATATATATATATATATATATATATACATATATATATATATGCATATTCATGTGAATTATTTCCTTTTATTGTTTTTTATGAGAATATTGTGGTGTTAGTTTTTTTAGGCTTTTCAATATCGTTTTTTTTTTTTTTTTTTTTTTGCTGAGGCAATTGAGATTAAGTGACTTGCCCAGGGTTACACAGCTAGGAAATATTAAGTGTCTGAGCCTAGATTTCAAGGCTGGGGCCCATCCAACTGTGCCATCTAGCTGTCCCTTGATTGTCAATTTTTTGTATGAATATTTTCAATTCAGAAATTAGCAATTATTACAAATGCCAATGTGATTTATTGCTTTGTTAATTGTAAAAATTTAAGAAAGTATTAATAATGCAGATTAAATTTCATCTGTGCAGATTTTTTTTCCTTTCAAAGAGTCTGGTTGTTAAAATTTTTTACCAGCACACATTATTCTTATTTTCTAAACATTGCTTGAGCTCAGCAGGAGTTCAAAAGGAAGCTGAAGAAATGAATTCATCATTAAACTGGAAGATAATAACAATCATCATCATCATCATCATCATCATCATCATCATCCTCCTTTACATCACATTTTAAGGTCTGCAAAGCATTTTATATCTATTATCTCATTTGAACCTCACAGTTCCCTCTCCCTTTTTTCTTCTGTTTGTCTCTCATCCCTCTCTTTTGTATATACATATATGTACATGCATATATGTATATGTATGTATGTATACTTATATATATATACATATATATATATATACTTGAATTCCATAACTAAAAATCAAAAAATTAAACATTGTATTTTAAGAAATCATTGAAGAAATTTATTAAATTATTAAATATACATATTAGAAAAAGAGGTCAATGTGAAAAACTAGACAGAATCCACTGATCATGTCCTGTGAGAAACTCCAAAATGTAAACTACCAATAATGTCACAGCCAAAATTCAATACTTTCAAACAAAAAAACGGGGATCACAAGTAGTTAGAATACAAGGATTCAAATTACCATAATCAGAACTGCAAAAGATTTAGGAAGTATAATGATAAAGGACTGAAAAAGATGGGCTGAAATACTCTCAAAGTCAAAAGACAAAAGTCTACAACCAATCATAACTTCTACAATAAATTTGAGTATGATTCTATGGGGGACAGGGTTGGGGGTAGTGCAGGAAAACTGCAAAAATACAAAAAGATTCTTCAAATATTCTTAATGAAAATAAACACAGAAAAAGGAACTTTGAAATACAAATAAGGGAAACAAAAAGTATAGACTTAAAAGGGACTTTTTAAGGATAGTTTCCATTCTAATGGAATTCCAATGTCATAGAAACAACCAGTCATAGAAATAAGCAATGGAGTTAAAAGATTTAAAGAAGCTTTGTTATTTTAAGAAGATACTGTTGATGAGGAAAAAAGAGAGTAGAGGATATATTAGAGGAAAATAGGAGAAAAGTTGGGGGAACTTGTGAACATCATAGTAAATTTGCACATATTGTAAAGTTTATATTGTAGCAGTTTGAAAAATGTGTCACTTAAACTTTACTTTCATATAAATTTGTCAAAAGAGCACAAAATAACATACATACACACATTGGTATATGAATACATTGAATTTTCTAAGTAGAAATAGGAAGAGCGGGAAAGAATGTATAAGAGAACAGCAGATTCAGGGAGAGATGAGACATTACCTCATCAGAATCACTATTCAGTTTAATTTAGATTATAAGAGTTTTCCTGAGGAAATGCTATCAGGTATATATGGTACATAAGGAGCTACAAATACTTATATATGACTTTTTTTCATCAGAGTTTTTATATATCATAAGACTGAAAGAAGAGTGTAAAAGCTAGCTTGAACTTAAATAAGCAAATAAACTACAATCTTGACAACTGTTCCTATCACTTCCTAGAAAACAGAGGGAGCATAAATGGAAACAGTCAAATTTTATATTCTTCAGCTCAAAGATCACTGCAGACAGCAACTACAGCCATCAAATGAAAAGACACTTTCTTCTTGACAGAAAAGCTATGGCAAATCAGGACAGCATCACCATGCTTTTTCCACTAGTAATGTATGTTTGTGGGAATTGGACCATAAGAATAATACCACAGAATTGATGCTTTCAAATTGTGGTGCTGGAGTTTGATAAGTTGCTTGATTGTTGTTATTTTTTCTTGAAGAGGATCAAAATGAATAATACAGTCAAGTTGCAATGTATCCAACTCTAGCTAGTGCTGGAGAAGACTTTTGAAAGTCTCTTGGACAAAAGGAAATCAAATCAACCAATGCTTAAAAGAAATTAACTCAAGATGGTTGACTAGAAAGTCAAATGGTCAAGCTAAAATTTAATTGCTTTAGTTACATAATGAGAAAATGGAACTCATTAGGAAAAGACCCATATTTTTGGGAAAGATTGGAAAAAGGTGACATCAAAGAATGAAATGGATAGATAACATCAAAGAAGCAATTAATGTGAGCTTGGGCATATTTTGGAAGATTGCTTAGATTAGAAGGGCCTGGTGTGCTATAATCCATGGAGTCATAAAGAATCAAACAAAACTGAATAACTGATTAAAACAAGAGATCATATAGCTTACTTCAAACAACTTTCAAAATTAAAGTTTTACTCCTTATATACCATATACACCTAAATAGTATTTCTTCAGGAAAACTCTTATAATCTAAATTAAACTGAATAGTGATTCTGATAAGGTAATGTCTCATCTCTCCCTGAATCTGCTGTTCTCTTATACATTCTTTCCCTCTCTTCCTACTTCTGTCTATGAAATTCAATGTATTCGTATACCAATGTGTGTATGTATGTTATTTTGTGCTCTTTTGAAAAATTTACTACTTCTCAGTAGCCTCGAAATTATACTCTTTTTTCTTTTTAATAACTTTTTAGTTTTTTTCCAAATATGTGCAAAGATAATTTTCAGAATTCACCTTTGCAAAAAAAAATTGTGTTCCAAGCAGAAAAATCAAATCAAACCAGAAAAAATTAAAAAGAAAATAAAATGCAAGCAAACAATAACAAAAAGAGTGAAAATGCTATGTTGTGAACTACACTAAGTTCCCACAGTACTCTCTCTAGGTGTAGATGGCTCTCTCCATCACAAGACAATCGGAAATGGTCTGAATCATCTCATTGTTGAAGAGAGTGACATCCATCAGAATTGATCATTGTATAATCTTGTTGCTGTGTACAATGATCTCCTGGTTCTGCTAATTTCACATAGCACAAGTTCACATAAGTTTCTCCAGGCTTCTCTGAAATCATTCTGCTTATCATTTCTTATAGAACAATAGTATTTCATAGCATTCATATGCCATAATTTATTAACCATTCTCCAAATGATGGGTATTCACTCAATTTCCAGTTTCTTGCCACTACAAAAAGGGCTGCTACAAACATCTTGTGTGTCCCTTTCCCTCCTTCAAGATATCATTGGGATACAAAGCCAGTAGAAACACTGCTGGATCAAAGGGTATACACAGTTTGGTAACTCTTTGGGCACAGCTCCAAATTACACTCCAGAATGGTTGGATCCATTCACAACTCCATCAACAATATATTAGTGTCCCACATTTCCTATATCCCCTGCAATATTTACCATTATCTTTCCCTGTCATTTTACAAATGTGATAAGTCTGTAGTAGTACCTCAGAATTGCCTTAATTTTTATTTCTTTAATCAATAGTGATTTAGAGCATTTTTTCATATGACTAGAAATGGCTGTAATTTCTTCATGTGAAAATTATGTTTATATCCTTTGATCATTTATCAATTGGAGAATGTCTTGAATACTTATAAATTTGAGTCAATTATCTATATATTTTAGAAATGAGGCTTTTATCAGAACCATTGGATATAATTTTTTCCCAGTTTACTGCTTCCCTTCTAATGTTGTCTGCATTGGTTTTATTTGTACATTTTTTTTAATTTAATATAATCAAAATGATCCATTTTGCACTCCATAATGTATTGTAATTCTTTGGCCTCAAATCCCTTCCTTCTTCACAATTCTGAGAGTCAATCTGGTTTTTACTCTTTTAATTTACTTATAGTATCATTCTTTATGTCTAAATCATCAAACCATTATGACTTTATCTTGGTATAGGGTGTTAGATATGAATCAATGCCTAGTTTCTGTCATAATAATTTCTGATTTTTTTCCAGCAATTTGTGTCAAATAGTGAATTGATTGCTATAGTCATCGACTTTTTTGCCTTGTGAACCTAACTTATTCCACTGATTAGGTACTTATTACTTAGCCAGTAACAAGTAGTCTTCATTACCACTGCTTTTTAATATAGTTTTATGTCTGATATAACTAGGCTACCTTCATTTGCATTATTTTTCCTTAATTCCCTTGAAATACTTGATGTTTTATTCTTCCAGATGAATGTTGTTTTTTTCTAGTTCTGTAAAATAATTTCTTTGGAGTTTGATTGGTATGGCTCTGAATAAGTAGATTAATTTAGGTGGAATTGTCATTTTTATTATATTAGCTTGACATATCTGTGAGCAATTGATATTCTTCCAATTGATTAGATCTGACTTTATTTATGTGGAAAATATTTTGTATTTGTGTTCACATAGTTCTTGACTTTGTCTTGAAAGGTAAATTTTCAAATATTTTACATTATCTACATTATTTTAATTTTTTATTATTAATGGAATTTACTTTAAATTTTTTTTAAATGGAATTTCTCTTTATATCTTATGCTGTTGGACTTTTTGAGTAACATACACAAATATTTATGATTTACATGATTTATTTTGTATTCTGAACCTTTGCTGAAGTTGTGAATTGTTTCTAGTAGCTTTTTAATTGATTCTTGAGGATTCTCTAAGTATAGCATCAAATCATCTGCAAAGACTGATAATTTGGTTTCCTCATTACCTACTCTAATTCTTTTAATTTCTTTTTCTTCTCTTATTGCTAAAGTTAGTATTTCTACTACAACATTAAATAGTAATGGTGATAATGGGCAACCTTGTTCACCCTTGGTCTTATTGGGAATAGTTTTAGTTGATCTCTATTACTATGACGCTTTCTGATTGTCTTAAATAGTTGCTGCTGATTATTTTAAGGAAAACTCCATTTAATCCTATTCTCTCTAGTATTTTTAATAGAAATGGATGTTGGATTTTGCCAAATTCTTTTTCTTCATCTATTTCAATAACCATATGATTTTGGTTACATAGGTTATTGATATAATTATGCTAATAGTTCTCCTAAAATTGAACCACTCTTGTATTCCTGGTATAAATCCTCCTTAGTCATGGTGTATTATCCTGGGGAAAACTTGGAGTAATCTCTTTGGTAATAATTTAAGATTTTTACATCAATATTAATTAGGAAAATTGGTCTATAATTTTCTTTTTGTTTTGACTCTACTTAGTTTAGTTATCAGCACCATATCTATGTCATAAAAGGAATTTGGTTGGACTCCTTCTTTCAATATTTTTCCAAATAGTTTGCATAGTATTAGAGATAATTTTTCTTTAAATGTTTGGTAGCACTCATATATATATATATATAACTCCATCAGGCCCTGAGATTTTTTTCTTAGAGAGTTGATTAATAACTTATTCAATTTCTTTTTTTTCTAAAATAGGACTATTTAAGTAATTTATTGTCTCCTCTGTTAATATGAGCAATCTATATTTTTGTAAGTATTGATCCATTTCACTTACATTATCAGATTTATTGGCATACAGTAGGGAAAATAGCTCGAAAAAGTGTCCTGATATTCTAGAACTTAAGGGTAAAACAGAAATCAAAAGAATCCACCAATCACCTCCTGAAAGAGATCCCAAAATAAAAATTCCCAGGAATATTGTAGGCAAATTCCAGAACTTGCAGGTCAAGGAGCAAATATTTCAAGCATCCAGAAAGAAACATTTCAAGGATAATGGAGCCACATTCAGGATACAAGATTTAGTGGCTTCCACATTAAAGTACTAGAGGGCATGAAATATTATATTCTGGATAGCAATAAAGATGGGATTGATGATAGAATCAACTATCCAGCAAAACTGAGCATATTCCTTTAGAATAAAAGGTGGTCATTCAATGAAACAGGATTTTCAACCATTTGTGATCAATGGAAATCTAGACCTGAATGAAAATTTTGGTTTCCAAATACAGGACTCTAGAGTAGCATGAGGAGCTAATCAGGAAAATGATATCATAAAGAACTTAATAGGGTTTATCTGTTTACATTCCTATATGGGAAGATGATGCTTGTAACTCATTAGAACATTCTCTTTATAATGGCAGTTAGGTGAAGTATATAGAGAGAGCACATGTGTGAGCTCAACATGAAAGGACACCATATTTTTTTAAAATGAGAAATTAATGGTTAAGAGAGGAATGTACCAGTAGAAAGGGAAAGGGAGAAGTAGAATGATGCAAAATTATCTGTCATTAAAAAAGAGCCAAGAAAAAGCTTTTGAAATAGAGAGGAACAGAGGAGAGGTTGAGTGATTAAATTTTACTCTCATCAAAACTGGTTCAAATAGGAAATAATATACATATGCAATAGAGATATACACATTTATCTTACCCTGCAGAAAAATAGGAGGGGAATGAGATATAGGAAGGGAAGGGGGGGAAGGTGACAAAAGAAAGAGCATATTTGAGGAGGGAGTGGTAAGTACCAAACCCTTTTGTGGAGGGACAGGGTGAAATCAGAGAGAGAATAAATGGAGAGAAATACAATTAGCAAAAATAATTGTAAAAAAATTTTGAAGCAAGTTTCTCTGATGGAATATTATTGTTCTCTGGAAAATGATGGCCAGGATACTCTCAGAAAAAAAAAAAACACCTGCAAAGTCTTCCATGAATAAAGTAAAATACTGTATATAAAGTAAAAGCAATGTTTTGGGATGACCAGTTGTAAATGACTTCATTATTCTCAGTGGTACAATCATCCAGAAGAAACTCCTTGAGTCTGAATAGAGACTGAAGCATTCTCTATTAATATTTCCATCTCTCTCTTTGTTTTTAACTTAATTTTTCTTGAGGGTTTTTATTTTCATTAGGGTGGAAGTTCTATGTTTTCTTGCACAACCTGACTTTTATGGAAATGTTTTGCTGACTTCACATGCGGTTTCTTATTTGTGGGTAAGAATAAGGGAGAGAACCTAGAACTCAAAAAAAAATCTTTAAAAATGTAAAAAATCTTTTTGATTATAACTGTGGAAAAATATTAAATAAATATATTTTAAATTAAATGGGGATTTTTAAGTAATTTATTTCCTTATCTCTTAATCTGGGCAATCTAAAATTATAATTTCTTAACATTATGATTATTCAGCCCCAATCCTTAACTTAGATCCTCTCAATCAATTGTGGGCCAAGAGGATACAAAATAGAAGAAGAAGAATTTAGCAATGATGCTGATAAAGAAAAATATTTTTTGTTATTATTAAAGCTTTTTATTTGCAAAACATATGCATGGTAATTTTTCAACATTGATCTTTGCAAAGCCTTCTGTGACAAATTTTTCCCTCCTTCCCCCCACATCCTCCCCTAGATGGCAGGTAGTATAATAAAATGTTAATTGTGTCAAAATACATGACAAATTGAATATATGTATACATATTTATGCAGTTATCTTGTTGTACAAAAAATGGATATGAAAGAAAAAAAAACCCTGAGAAGGAAAACAAAGTGCAAGCAAACATCAACTGAGAGTGTGAAAATGCTATGCTGTGGTCCACACTCAGCTGTGGGTATATATGGCTTTTTTAATCACTGAAAAATTGGAACTGATTTGAAAAATTTCATTGTTGAAGAGAGCCATGTCCATCAGAATTGATAATCATATAGACTTGTTGTTGCCATGTATAATGATCTCCTGGTTCTGCTCATTTCACTTAGCATCAGTTCATGCAAGTCTCTCCAGGCCTCTCTGAAATCATCCTGCTGATCATTTCTTATAGAACAATAATATTCCATAGCATTCATATACCATAATTTATTTAACCATTCTCCAATTGATGAGCATCCTTTAATTTTCCAGTTTCTAGCCACTACAAAAAGGGCTGCCACAAACCTTTTTGCAGGTTTGGGGTCCCTTTCGCTACGTTAAGATCTCTTTGGGATATAGGCCCACTAGAAACACTGCGCAGTCAAAGGGTATGCACAGTTTGATAACTTTTTGAGTATAGTTCCAAATTGCTCTCCAGAATGGTTGGATCGGTTCACAGTTCCACCAACAATGTATCAGTGTCCCAGTTTTCCCACATCTCCTCCAACATCCGTCATTATCTTTTCCTGTCATCTTAGAGGAAAAATATTCTTATTTTTTGCTGGGCCATTGCTATTCTTTGGCATTAAATTATTTATGCAGTTAAACTTGATTTAATAGCAATAACATAATACATTTATTGAAATGGATTTTATAATTCTAGGACTGATATTAGACCTAAGATATCCCAGTGAATAGGAAGTTTTCATAAAAGGCAGAGATACCCCAGTTCAAAATCTGTCTCTGACATATTGACTATGTTATCTTGAATAAATCTGAACCTCAGTGTTCTGGACATATTTTCCATGACAATAAATTATAAGCTAGGTGTTAATTTGCAGTAGTAGATGGAGTTTCCTAATCTAGGAGATTTCAATACCAATAGATTCATAGGTCTAATGCCTATTGCTTATCATTTTAGAGATGTTATTCATCAAAGATGATCATGTTCTACAGTGAAACATTCTATTAGATACTTCATTAAAACTCATATAAATATGCCTTTATACTAAATTATTAAGATATTAAGTTGTAAAGTTATTAAATTAATTGTAATTTTAAAATCATTATGGTTAAGTTTGAGTCCCAATGTAAATATATAAGTTGCATGATGTTGAACCAGTCTCTCATCTTCTTTGAACCTCAGTTTCCTTGTATGTTTTTGTGTATCTTCCCATGGGTTTTTTGTAAGAGTTGAGATGTGATCATGTATGTGTATTAGGTATAATACCTAAGGGCAACAGGACTTATCTCCTACCTTCTGAGCTTCAGTGCGCATTCGGTCATGCTCAGCATGTCTATCACAAGAGAGTCACCAGCCAGAGGAAGATGAAATAATGTGGTTCTTTATTGCATCTCCATTGCCTCCCCTTTCCCTTACAACCAGCATTGCTTATATCTTCCTTCCTCTCTTAGCCTGGCCTCCAGGCCTTGCCCCTCACATAGTCCCTCCTCCTAGTCTTGCCTCTCCTCATCACCTGACCCCTACTCCTTGCCTCCTACTTTCCTTCCCCCACTCTGTGATCACTCTTTGTCCATATGCCCACACCCAATCATATTCAATAAAGGGTGTGATTCTTCTCTCAATAAAAGACCATTCTGAATAGCTATTATTAAGCCATTATCAGTCAAGGATCCCAGCTTTAAGTTTCTCAAGGGAATCACAGACCACATCCTTTGATCCTCAATTCAAGAGGAAACTTCTTTTACAAGGGTCCCCAAAATCTCAGATCCTAACATATGTGAAATTATTTTGTAATTCTAAGACATTCAGGAGACATGTTATCATTAATATGTATACTTTTATTTATTCACCAATGTCTTATTCCAATGTCTCAGAGATGTTTTGAAATGGGTGACTATAACATTCAAGTTCTACAGCATTGTAATCCTAAAGTCTTGAACTTTGGGTTCCCATCCAAGCAATGGAGTGGCTATATGAACTTAATTCTTTTTGGTGTGCAATTTTTTTTGATCTCTGAAGGCTAGATGATCTTGAAGGACCTTTCTAGCTCTAAGTGCAGTGAAATTCTATGGCCTACCACCCCAGAAAGACTCTGAGTATAGGCTCATGATGTACAAAGTACATCAATTAAAGATTCAGCCTACCTCATTTGAAGAAGCTAATTATCAGAAAGTTATAGCCAATAAGTCACAAAAAATACCGGCTAAATCATGTGGGCTGTGAAAAATGTCATTGCAAAAATGCCCTTACACAAATGACCTTTAGGAATATGAAGAAATGGTAACATAAGCAATTTTGAATTAAACAAGACATAGTACATACTTCTCTTTGAATACATACCCCAAAATTCTTTTAAGTTTCATGATACATGAATATTTCTAAATTTGACATTACAATGGCATATTAGGTGGCAAAGGTATAATAAAATAAAAATGCCCACTCTTAGAGAAAATTCCAGATTTTAATGACCAAACTTTGAATCCAGATAAAGAATAACACTTATAAAAAATACAAATTGTTGAAACAAAATTTATAGCATTCATTTTCAGGGCTACTTGAAACCATAATTTTTAAGAATCTTGATTTATTACCAAATTAGTTTTTAAATATTTGAAAGAAGTGGCTAAATTCTCTTTAAATTTAATCATAAATTAAGTGACAAAACTGAAAAGAAAAAAATCATTTAATGAGTTTATGGAAGCTTTTTCCTTTTTCTTGGACCAAGCTTGAGAAGCCTCTAATTAGCAGCATTGTACCTTCTTGGGAGACATATGTTGAGACCAATTATTAGTCAGATTTAGGAAAAAATTGCCAAACATTTTAATGCTTTCATTTTTATAAAAATAATCTGTGTGGAAAGAAATTTATATAATTGCACACATAGCACTACTAAATGTCCTATGGAAATTGTTACATGAAAGCTGTAAGTATAAATTTTTGATGCATAAATGAAATGAAACAAATTATGCTAAAATATAGATTTTACAAGTTACAAAGCACACAACATGGGAGATAATTATATTCTCTGAGTGCTGGAATTCATCTTGCAAGGAAGGGGGGAAAGTGATAATACCTAATTAAGCTGTATGTTCACAAAATATTCCTGAGTTGTCCTCCAACTAAACTCTTGCTTTGTCATGCATCTTCAGGCAAATCATGACTCTCCCTGATTTAATTTTGTGTCAACTAAGGACATTGAGTCCCTCACAAAGATTCTGAAATATTTTAAAAACATAGAAGAATATTTTGAAATCCAATACCATTAGGTATTATACCTAATACACATACATGATCACATTTCAACTCTTACAAATCCATCCATCCCTCACAAAGATTCTGAAATATCTTAAAAACATAGAAGAATATTTTGAAATCCAATGGCTTCATGGTACTTACTTCTCTAAATAAGTGTCAGCTATTTATGATAAACAATAATCCCTGAAGCACATAAAGGATAGAAGAGGCATTTTGCTCTTAATTTATCTTTATTGTCTCCCATGGTGAAGAGATGAAAACCCTCCACACTTCAACCACAAAGTTCCTAAATTAACATCTGTCATAACTGAACTTTAATACTATTCATCATACCAAATATTAATTACTGATAACACAGAGAAGTAGAATGGCATGAAAATTAAATTGAATGATTCAGTGTCAGGAAGACTGGACTCAAGGGCTACTTTTGACACATAGTATCTGTATGACCATAAATAATTTATTTAACCCCTTCTGCTATGCTGTCCCCCAAGTCACTCTCTAAAGCTATCAAGGACACCAATACAAATGAATTTTCAATCTGTATTGGTTGAAGGAGTTATTACATTGAGATTTCCCCTATACCAATTAAATAACAAGTCTGAACCTGAATCACAGAGTCTTAATGTAACAAGAGACTTCAGAAGACATATAAAATAATTTATAACTGAACAAGAATACATATTTGTATCTGATTTTTATTTCTATTGTATATTGCTATATTCCAGCAACAAGCATGCTCAGGTTCTTCTCATTGTTCCATTAGTCCATATCCATCGCTCCATTAATGTATATATGCATTTTTCAGAAATATTACATGAAATGAAAATAATAAAATGTGGATGTTCTGTGTGCTCTACATATTGAGTTAATCAGCACAAATGAAGAGTCTAGATTCACTTTACTATCTGTGAATTGTTCTGGATGATGAAATATTGAACAAGAAAATCTATGAGACAATGGGAAAATCAAACAAGACTGAATAAAGCAAGGCAATTTAATTTATCTGAGTCCATCTTTCTAGTCAAATGTATCTCAGTAATGTAAAAAAGGTAATCCAGCCTCAGGTTCCATCAGTTTGGTAATTTGTGATTGTTCCAGGATACTGTAACCAAGCTTTCAACTTACAAAGTTAAACAATAAAGTTCATTCTCAGGGCTTGATGCTCTTGCCCTCCCAATCATACAGTTGAAAGATCCTCACAGTTAGCATAGTGTCATGGTTTCAGAGTAAATGTATTCAATAATATATGCACACTTGATTCCCAATTTAATTATGGGTGTCCATAGATCAATTTATTGTGTTTTGTAGTAGGAAACACAATAAAACCCTCCTGTAAGTATTTTTAGCATCACAGTCAAAAAAGACCCCATTTTCACATTATCTAAGAGATACCTAATAGTTAAATATCTCTCTATAAGAATTTAGCTCATAAATTAGCATACAAGTAATCATGCTATAGAAAGGCTACCATGGCTGGCTCAATGGACCATAAATCTATAGATAGAGCACAAAACAGAACAACTTAGCCTCAGCCTGGATGGACTTTCTTTACCATCCACAAGGATTTCAGGATTGCCTGAATAGCTGAAACATATTAGTTTGGATTAATAAAATCAGTGATTATATAGACATGACTTAAGTTGTTAGACAACTTTGTGGAGGAAATGACCAGGGCATAACATGTAGTCCAACAACTAATTTGAAGAAAACAGAAAATTAAAAGTTAATAGAATACTGAGGTTAAAAAATGAGGGCAATGTTTAAAACAATGTGCCATTTATGGAGAATGAAAAGCAATTTGAAGAGACAGTCATAACTATAGAAAGAATAGTGAACTAAAAAGAAAAAAAAATCTGGACCAAAAGAAAATAATGACCTACATGAACAAAATTAATAAGTGAAAAAGCCATTGTCCAGAAGCCAGGAATAAACCAATTAGGCAGTAAGGCAGTAAGGCAAGAATCAGAGTTTGACAGAGGAATGTCCAAAGTCAAGCATTCAAACACTTTATATTATTATAATTCGTATTTTCACCATACTGAATTGGAAGGACCAAAGCTAAAGAGGCCAAATTCATAAATATCTCACAGATGGTATTAGGAAGTAAAAAGCTCAATGGGAAACATCTCAAACAATATCCTTCAGCTTTCAAGCTACTTGAAAAGTTCAGTTTTTATGTTTGTGCTGAAGTATATTTAGCAAATTGGTTCTGCAATAGCCCTGAATGGAAGTCATTTAAATAACTGGTATTTATTAATAAATGCTATGTCCTCAACACTTGTTAAACCCTGGAAATATAAGGCAAAAATGATATAGTTCCTTCCTTCAAAAAGCTTATATTCCCTAGCTGTCTCCCATGCTTGGATTTTTTTCCATCCTTATCTTCACTTCTCACCTTCCTTTGTTCTTTAAGAATCAGTTAAACTCCCTTGTACTAGAAACATTTTCTGATTTCCCTTAATGCTAATGCTTCCATTTTGTTGATCATATGTAATTTGTCCTTTATAAATTTTGCCTGTGTATAGTGTTTTCATGTTTTCTCCATTAGATTGTAAGCCTGAGTTAAATCCTTATATGAGACATATAATTTTCACTTAGCTTGGGAGAGTTTAATAGGTAGTCCCTTTGGGCTTATACCTTACCCCTTTCTTCAGATTTATTCTTTCTTACACTCCCTTTCCCTATCATAAAGCTTACATTGTTCAAGCAAGTAATCACTGTAATTTTTCCTAGGGTAACTGCAACAAAAATAGGAAAAAAGAGTATTTCAAAGATAATATTTTCTTAACGGGTGTTTTAAGTATTCAAAAAAAGAATAGATAAGTTAGAACTTGGAGCTGTAGAGAGAAGGAAAATCAAGACTCTTTCTACTCTAAAACCTTAACTGATTCCTCCTCTAATAAACTTCGATCCCCTGATTACTTTGCATTTTTCTTGTTTTATAATTATGATACTTTCTACCACTAATCCCCCTTGTCCCTTTTATGGTTATGCCACTTAGAGTTGGATCTTTTATTCTGAGGATGAATGAACAAGTGCAAACACTTTAACTTCCTTACTATTACTAGACCATATTTCCATTTCTCATCCAGCTATCTACTATGACCTACTCAGGAATCTGACTATTCATCCTGCATTCGTCTTCCCACCCTACACGTATGCTTGGACATTGCTGTTTTTCACTCTAGAAATGAGTAATTAAAACAATATTATCTTTGCTATTTTAAAAATCATGATACTGCATTACCCAAAGGCTTCATTCACAATACTATTCATTCTTTAAAATTAGATTATTTAATTTCCAATTAGCCTTTGTTTTATTTTCTCCTGGCCTTAAATTGCATGTGATTTTTATTGCATCATGATTTGAAAAGGATGCATTTACTATTTCTGCTTTCCTGCATTTGATTTTGAGGTTTTTCATATACCATAAGTTATTCAGCCATTCCTCAATCAATGAGCATCCACTCAGTTTCCAGTTTTTTGCCACCACAAAAAGAGCTTCTACAAGCATTTTTGTATATGTGGGTCCTTTTCCCTCTTTTGTGATCTCTTTCCGATACAACCCCAGGGGAGACATTGTTTGGATCAAAGGGTATACATAACTTATATCCCTTTGGGCATATTTCCAAATTGCTCTCCAGAAAGATTGGATCATTTCACAACTCCACTAACAATGCATTAGTGTCCCCGTTTTCCCATATCCTCTTCAATATTTATCATTATCTTTTCCTATCATCTTAGCCAACTTGAGATGTGTGAGGTGGTACCTCAGTGTTATTTTAACATGTATTTCTCTAATCAATAGTGATTTAGAACACTTTTCATGTGATTGTAGATGCATTTAATTTCTTCATCTGAAAATTGTTCATATCCTTTGGCCATTTATCAACTGGAGAATGACTTGTATTATAAATTTGACACAGTTCTTTATATATTTTAGAAATGAGGTCTTTATAATAAACAGTGGCTGCATTTTAAAAATCCTTATAAAAGTAATGCTGGGTCCAAGGTTCTAAATATTTTATGACTTGGGAGCATCATTTGATAATATTTCCCAGGATGGCTGTACCAATTCACAATTGGACCAATAGATCAAGGATGTGCCAGTTTTTTCAAAGCCTTTTCAACAATTGTCATTTTCTTTCTTTTTTTTTTGGTCACTTTTGTCAATCTCATGAGTATGAGATGAAACAACAGAGCTGTTTTTGATTTGTGTTGCTTTTATTAATAATTAAGAGTAGTTTGTCATAATATTCCTGATAGCTTGGACTTTTTCCTTTGAACACTGACTTATTTATTTTGTTCCTTTATTATTTAATTATTAAGGAATGGATTTTGTTCTTATAAAGTTGATTCAGTTCCTTTTATATCAGACGTGGACTTGAAGAAACTTTCTGCAGGGATTTTTTTATCAGATAATTGTTTTTTTTCTCTATTTTATTTGGTTTTTGTTTTTTATTAAAGCTTTTTATTTGCAAAACATATGCAGGAATAATTTTTCAACATTGATCCTTGCAAAGCCTTCTGTTCCAAAATTTTCCCTCCTTCCCGCCACACCCTCCCCTAGATAACAGGTAGTCCTATACATGTTAAGTATGTTAACATATGACAAATCCCATATATGTGTTTATATATGTATATATGTATATATATACATATATATACAGTTATCTTGCTGTACAAGAAAAATCAGATCTACAAGAAAAAAAAAACCTGAGAAGGAAAACAAAATACAAGCAAACATCAACAGAAAGCATGAAAACATGTTGTGGTCCATACTCAGATCCCACAGGCCTCTCTCTGGGCATATATGGCTTTCTTTATTACTGAACAATTGGAGCTGGTTTGAAACATCTCAATGTTGAAGAGAGCCATGTCCATTAGAATTGATCATCGTATAGTCTTGCTGTTGACAAGTATAATGATCTCCTGGTGCTGCTCATTTCACTTAGCATCAGTTCATGCAAGTCTTTCCAGGCCTCTCTGAAATCATTCTGCTGTTTTATAGAAAAATAATATTCCAAGACATCCATATACAATAATTTATTCAGCCATTCTCCATTTGATGGACATCCATTCAGTTTCCAGTTTCTAGTCACTACAAAAAGGTCTGCCACAAACATTTTTGCACATGTAGGTCCCTTTCCCTTCTTTAATATCTCTTTGGGATATAGGCCCAGTACAAACACTATTGGGTCAAAGGGAATACACAATTTGATAACTTTTTGAGCATGTTTCCAAATTGCTCAGCACAATGGTTGGATCCGTTCACAGTTCCACCAACAATGTGTCAGTCACACATAATAGTCTTAAGGGAAAGATTCCCCATGTCATTGGTAAACTGTTAAAATACGTGACCACCCTGAAAACAATCTCAACATCCTATTAATTAAAAAGAAGGCTCATTTTGTTTTTTAGGAGATGAGAAAAGGGTAAAGTTCCCTTTTACTTAGTAAGATTATTATCACTTATATTTCCTTTGGATTAAGTCAGTCATTGACAGAGATAAATTTTTGGGAAGTTTTAAAGGAATATAGGTATAAATTTTGCCTAATATTCACTTACAAAGGACCTTTAGGCCTTAGTTGACCAGTCTTAGAATCCTAGATGATAAACCCAGAAATGAAGAATTGGAGAATTTGCCAAAACAAATACCTTAATATCACAGTGTTAGCTGCTGGAAAAGAAGTTCCATATAGGTGGAACTCAGGTGAATAGAAGATTACCTGCCTCAATTAATAATTGACGGGGGTACATGTCTTGTATTTTCAGTGGGGAACTTCTCAGATGAAATAAACCAAAAGGCAAGTATCTCAGCAGTCTAGTCCAATTTTCACAGGAGAAGTTCCTCCAAAGGATATTTGCAGGAGAGACTGGGTCAGGCACAAGAGGATAAATGCATCTTATGAGGTCCCCATTAGAACAAGGGGAGACTCTCTGTCTGAAGATGACTAAGGGAAAAACTACTAAGCTGAGCAAAGTTTGGTTTGATAATACAGAGTTTAGGGAACTGTTTTGGTCAAAGCATAGAAATTTGATCACTTAGTTAAAGAATTTTATTGAACAATCACCCCAAATTATCTTCAAACTCACTACTAAAACTGCTAAATTCTTCATGATTATCAATTTTTCTTTATATAATTATATTTTGGCAAAAAGTCTAGAGGACTGGAATTCTAATCAGTTCTTTTTTTTCAGGTAGGGACTTGTTCTGCTTACAAAGTACACTTCAAATGGGTAAACCGAATTAGCAAATTAGACTAAAACAATTTTGTATTGTTACAAATTACATTTTTCTTATAGATAATATTCTAAAAAGCATTGATATAACTGGGAAACAAAAGGATTATCTTAGATGAAAACAGGATCCCAGCTACAATTTGGTCTTAATTATATACATAATATAATTTAAATTGAGTTGCCTATCATTTGGGGAATGACTGATTATGTTATGATATATGAATTTAATGGAATATTGTTATTCTGTAAGAAATGAGGAGTAGGCTGTTTTCCTAAAATTCTTGAAGAACCTACATTAACTGATGATGATTGAAGTGAACAGAAACAGAAGCACATTGTACAACAAAAATTATGTAATAATGGTAAAATTACATAATGATCAACTGAGATTGACTTATTTCTTGGGAGCAATATAATACAAGACAATTCCAATAAACTTGAGATGAAAAATGCCATCTGTATCTACAGAGAGAACTCTGGAGAGTAAATGCAGATCCAAACATTATTTTCACTTTTTTATTTGCTTGCTTTTTCTTTCTTGTGGTATTTTCTTTTTGTTCTATTTTTTTCTTTCACAACATGAAAAGCATGGGAATATGTTTAACATGATTGTTCATATTTAATCTATGTTAGATTGCCTGCTTTCTTGTGGCTGGGGTAAATAAGGGAGGAAAAGAGAATAAATTTGGAACTCAAAATCTAAAACTAAATGTTGAAAACTATCTTTACATATAAATGGAAAAATAAAATATTATTGAGAGATAACAAAAAAGCAGTTCTAAAAGGAAAAAAAAACACTCAAAACTCATCTGAGAACATGGCTTGTTTAAATACCTTGAACTTTTTTTCATCTACACCAAGAATACATGATCCTTAATTTATTCCACCCAAGGCAATGAAGCTGTATTGTGAGAATTTTCTGTTAGACTTCATGGTACTGTAATTGATATTATAATGAGTCTGATTCCAGGTATGATCTTCAAAAAACCTATTAGGCCAATGATCCACAATGCTAGTAACCCCGTGAAACTGATATCCATGAATTATATATGGAGTTTTCATGTGGAAGCCTGAGAGGATAAACTGAGGGAGGATTCTTTTTACTCACTTTTCCCAGTTTCTTCTTGAATGGAAAATATCCCATCTTTTAAGCCTGGCTTAGGAAATTGATTCTAGCCTGGAATTAAATTGAAATTAGGGAAATATTTTTCTCCCTTAATGTCCCCAAATTTTTTCTATGGCAAATTTCTACAATCATTACAGATTATCAATATAAATACAATCTTAAATCCTTATTTCATTTATTAATACTGGAGATAAGATTTGATCAATTTTAGTCTAAAATTTTAGTCCTTTCTAAAATTAAGGTGAGGATTATTGGGTATTGAATGAACAGTATATAGGGCCTATTGTTCTACTAAGTACTTAGCCTAAAACATAAATATATTCAGGGATGTTTTGTGTATTTTTAAAAGGATGATAGATATCTTGTGTTACCTAAATGGGAAGAGGCAATTTTATTTGGGTTTATTGCATGTTTGAAAGACAAGCATGTTTTATTATGAATAACTTGTTCAATCTGTACTGTCTTGAAATTGACTACTCAGTGTAGTTATATACCTCATCAAAGAATTTTTCTGACAATTGCAATTATTTTGTCAACTTTTGAATGTATTCAATTGTGTAGCAGGGATCATTATCATAAAAAGAAATGTTCTGTTAAAAATTTCCTAGCAAAATCATATTCTTCTAGGAGAGGGAAGAACAGCTGAAATAAAATAACTAGAAAAAATAACTAGAGTGATAATTTTTCATGTGCTTATTATAGTTGTAATAAGATTGGGTAATTATATATATATATATATTAATTTTGGGTTTAGAATTTTTTTAAGTTTTTGTTCTTATTTGAATCAACCTAAAGATGTAAATTCTCTGATCTAGCAATGTTCATTTTAATGTTATTAAGGTTTAATCTGTTTCACTATCTGACCTACATTTGTCACAGAAAACTAGAATTGTGTTAAGATCTACTTTGTCAGAGATTTTTAACAGAGAATATGCAAGTGATTTGATGTGGGGAAGCAAAACAAAACAAAACAAAACAAAACAAAAAACAGAAGCTATTTTGAAGCCCTGCTTTTTGTAACATTCTTAACAGGAGAGTGTTCCAGAGGACTGCATCAGAGGATGTTTCAGAGACTGAGCAACTGTAAGAAATGGGAAAAGTAAGCAGGAGAACTTCATCATCATCATCCCATCCACAGATGAGTAATAATCCGCCTGTTCCTGATACAACAGTGATTGGAATCTCTGATTTTCCTTTTCAGAAGAAAGAGGACTTCTTATATCATGAGGAAGGTCAGAGGTTCATTTCATTAGGAGGGACTATGTATGGTTTAATAAAGTGCCATTGGCTCAGAACTCTACCTCAGTCTCTCTTACTGTAGATTGGACATTTTAAATACCTACACTACCATATAGAGTTGTGACCAAAAGAGATAAAACAAATAAAGTTTTTTCTGCAAACCTCAGAATGCTTTTTAAATATCATTAATTATTTATTTAATCCCTTTAGACCCCAATTGTTAACATGAGAATTATTTTTATATGTTTTCTGTTTATTTAACTCCATACAGCTTGTTCCTTTCCCACCCTCCCTCCAGGAGACTATATTTTTGTCTTGTTCCCAGTTACTAGCATGCAGGAGATACTGAATAAATACTTATTTAGTCGAATTTTTTGCACACTGAATTAAATGACATGTTTGAATCTTTGAGCGCTGAGATTCTGCATTTAGAATTAATCTTACTGTTTAATGTGATCCTATACCATGTATGTCAGTTCTCTCATTCTAAACAGTCTTGCCCAAGACTTGTGGTAGAAAAGGGTTGAAAGCCCAAGTCTCCTGAACTCTAATCCACAGCACTTCCAAATAAAATTCACAGAATTTTAGAACTGAAAGGAATGTCAGTGGAAATATAGTCCTGCCTCATCTGAAAGTAATTCTACTCTAACATGTCTTACAGACTAGCCTTTAAGATCTTTAAAGAAGACAAACTCACCACTACTCAAGACCACATATTCCAATTTTTTAAACCTCTAATTTGCCTTTTTTAATCTTCTGCCTATTCTTCTGGTTGGCTCTCTGGGGACAAAAGTGATTTTAATCCATGTTCCATATGACAATCCTTCAAATACTTGAAGTTATATATCATGTCCCCTCTGAATTCAGATTGTTGATTCTTAGAGTGTATAGTACACTACATTTCCCAGAATTTTTTCAGACAAACTAGTATCAATGATGCTCCTGCACTTTCCACTACACTAAGCTAAATACATTTTGAAATATTTCCAGCAAAAATTTCAAAATAAGCATTTCTATGATCAGAGGGTTAGTAGATATATCTTGGAGGCAGGCTCTAATAAACCAAGTGTTACCTGGTAACCCCATATAACTTGGCTAGTTCAATTCTATTCAACAAATGTTACTTGAGTTCCTTTGCACAATAATGCTGTAAAAATTATCTGACATAAGTCCAATCCTCCTGCAAATCACTTGTGCAGGAAATAACAAGTAGTCTGGTTTTACCAGAGAATCAGAAGCAAAGATATACAGGAATTTTTGTTGCTTCTTTCTACTTGACTTTCCAGGAGTTATTAGCACTAGCTTCCTGTTCCAAGACTAAGGCACCAAGGACAGATCTTGCAAGCAGTTTGAGATTTTTAGCTGATGAGTTTTCTCTAAACTCAGGCAACCCTATCAGTGATTCAGGTTCATTTGCAGGAAAACTTGCTGCATTCATTTTTCCACTGGCTGCCATCTGCATTGATATAAGTGAAATAAAGTAAGTGCGAGATAACTTAGATGATCTTCCCCTTAATTCGCTCTGCAGGGACTCTGAATTTCCTAGATAGCTTTAGAAAAGCAAATAGATATCTTTAATGCTGTTCTCTGGCTTATTAGGAGTAATGTTCTAATTAATCTCCTTTGTTAGGCTTATCCTTATGGCACATTTTTCACATCATCCCTCCACCTCACTGCTGCTATGGTAAGTATTTCTTACTTTTCATTTATTACTTTACTATATGCCAAAATATGATACTTTAAATATATCTAATGTATATAATGAGGTGCCTTATTGCACCTCAATTGAATATAAAATAAAATTAGTCACTTTATTCAATCTCTGATCTTTGCAACCTACTTAGCTTTTATACACATGCACACACACATACATATGAGTTTATATGCATATTTTTATGTATATGTATATATGAACACAGATATGTCCATATGTGTGTATATGCAGATAGAGAGAGAGAGAGAGAGAGAGAGAGAGAGAGATGGGCACATGTATATGTATGTGTTTGACCAAGTATTTTGAACACATTTTGACTTATTTTATAATTATCAGCCTTACTTAAATTCCCACCCAATTACCCTACTTATAAAGTCATGGCACTGACTCCTCCAGAAAGATTATATCTAACATTATGTCCATCTTCTTTCAGGAGATAAGTATAACTGATCCTTTTTATTTCCCTAAGGAGGGGAGTTTCATAGGAATTCATGAAACTGATAAAATGATTTCCAAAATGTTGCAGTTGCTCTTCCTCCACTAAGCAGTTAAAAAAGGAGGTCAGAAAAGGATACTGGTATAATACAATATATTTTCTCTCCAACATGGGAGAGAATATGCTGACTTTTCTTCTCTCTGAGCAATGTAGAATTATACACGGTACCCATAAAACTATGTTTGTCCTGCCCTCTTTTATTCTGAAAGGTGACATTGAATGAGCAGGATGAGGAATGTCAGAGGAAATCATCAGGATTTTGAAAAGCATGGAGGACATGCTCTTTTTTTCTGCCTTCCCTTTTTGTCTTAAACATACATCAGCAAAGGGTGGGAAAGCCAAAGATCATACTAAGTAAAGGAAAAAATATAGGTAACCTTACCTATCCCTGTCTCTCCTATGCACAACCCTCCTGCATGGAGCAAGAACTTGAGATTTAATGTTGGGTTTTTTTATTGTTGTGATTCAGTCTTCTTTATGTGATAGAGGCAATTCTGACAGATGATGCATTATTTATGGTACATGAGAACCATTTACTACGCCAGTCTTGCCTTTTCCATCTCCAAAGTCAAGGAGCCTCAGTCCATTTATGCCCTGTTTTTGCCACTTTCCATCACTTCCCCTTATAACCATTTCCTCTCTTCAAATAGATGTAGATATGCATGTATACTTCTCAGATGTCTATACTTAAAGTGAAGAGAAATATGGTAGGAGCCAAGATGGTGGAGTACAGACAAGACTCTTTATGAGTTCCTCTGATCTTCCCTCAAACCAAGAACAGGTTAAGCCATTGAACTGCTTCTGGAGTGAAAGCTCCCTCAAATACTTGGAGTACAACACATTTCCATCAAAAATTACCTTGGAAGAACTCCAGAGCAGCTCTGTTTCAGATAGGCAGGGTATTGAGCCCTTTGCCATGCTCAGGTGACAGCTCACAGCACTGGAGGGGGGGGGGGAGGAAGGAAGGAAGGGGTGAGAGACCGGGGCTGGGACAGAGTGTGATGGATTCTAGGCACCCAGGAAGCACCCAGGGAGAAACTTGGACCACTTTGCTCTGCTTGTGGGCAGGTGCTTTGGCAGATCTGCCTTTGGTAAAAGGTGGATTGAGAACAACTGAGAATGTGGACCTAGCCCGACCAACCCCCGCACCATAAATCAACTACCCAAACTGCCCCAAGGCAAATTGAAGCAGCTGCCCCTCACCTGCTTTAAACAGACCTCAAGCTCTAAAAAATGAGTAAGAAACAATAGAGAACTCTCACCATAGACAACTTTTATGAGGAGAAAGAAGGGAAGACCTCAGATCCTGAGGTTTATAAAAAGAAAGAAACTGGGGGCAGCTAGGTGGCGCAGTGGATAGAGCACCAGCCCTGAAGTCAGGAGGACCTGAGTTCAAATCTGGTCTCAGACACGTAACAGCTGTGTGACCCTGGGCAAGTCACTTAACCCCAATTGCCTCAGCAAAAAAAAAAAAAAAAAAAACAAATTTTAATAAAAAGAAAGAAACTTCAGAGGAAGCCAAAAAGGAGGAAACGAACTGGTCCCCATTTCACAAGGCTTTCCTATAAGATTGCATAAAGAAGCTCAAAAGAAAGAAAAATGGAGAAATGAATTGAGATCAGTTCAAAAAAGGATATAATGCCCTATAAAAAAAGATATGAAAAATACACCAATTCACTGAAAAACAAAATTGGTGCAATAGAAAAAGACACAAACTCACTGAAAAATAAAAATGGTGAAATGGAAAAAGACAACAACTCACTGAAAACCAAAATTGGTGACTTGGAAAAAAGACAACAATTCACTGAAAAATAAAATTGACAAAATGGAAAAAAAATGCAATGAACCAAAAATTCAATTGGCCAGTTACAAAAAGAGCTAAAAAGGTAACTGAAGAAAATGCTACTTTAAAAATTAAAATTGAACAAATAGAAGTAAATGACTCAATAAGACTTTAAGAATCAGTCAAACAAAAACAAAAAAAATGAAAAAATAGAAGAAAATATGAAATGTCTCCTAGGAAAAACAACAGCCTTGGAAAAGAGATCTAGGAGAGACAATCTACGGAATATTGGACTCCCTGAAAGCCACGATAAAAAAAAAAGAACCTAGATGCTATCTTCTAGGAAATCATGAAAGAAAATTGCCCTGAGGTTTTAGAATCAGAAGGCAAAATTGGCATTGAAAGAATTCACAGATCACCTCCTGAAAGAGACCCCAAAAGTAAAATCCCAAGGAATATCGTGGCCAAATTTCAGGACTATCACACCAAGGAAAAGGTATTGCTAGCAGCTAGAAAGAAAGAATTCAAATACCAAGGAACTGTAATTAGAATCACACAAGATCTGTCAGCTTCCACATTAAAGGATTGTAGGGCCTGGAATCAGATATCCCAAAAGGCAAAAGAACTTGGATTAGAGCCAAGAATAAGTTATCCAGCTAGAATGAGCATTATCTTCCAGGGAAGAAGATGGCCATTCAATGATACAGGAGAATTTCACCTATTTCTAATGAAAAGACTAGATCTGAACAAAAAATTTGGTCTCCAAACACAGAACTAAAGAAAAGCATAAAAAGGTAAAAAGGAAAGGACTCTTGAGAACTATATTTTTACTATGGGTAGCCTTAAAGAATGGGGGGGGGTTGATTTTACTTTGATAAAATGGAAAAGAAATTAGAGGTACAAGGGCCATCATACTGGAAAAAGAGGGGAAAGGAGGTAAAATAAAATTTAAAAAGAAAGTAAAAAGAAAGTAAAATCTCATGAAGAGGCATAGAAAATCTAATATAATTGAGGGAAAGAAGGTAGGGTGATGAGCATTGTGTAAATCTTACTCTCATCAGATTGGGCTCTAAAAGTGTATATCAGACACATTCTGTTTCACAGAAAAAGTTGTCCCTCCTTATAGGGAAGTAGGAGGGAAAGGAGGAAAAGAAAGGGAAAAACTAATAGAAAGGAAAATAAAAGAATTAGGGGAAAGGTGTAAAAAAAGAGAGAGGAGTTCTAAAGGGGGGAGGACTGTTAGAGGTAGGTAGTCATCAAAAACAAAATACTGAGGAGAGGGGAAGGGAGAAGGGGGAAAGGGAAGAGAAAAGCATAACTTTGGGTAAATAAGATGGCAGGAAATACAGATTTAGTTATTTTAACTGTGAATGTGAATGGGATGAACTCTCCCATAGAACGGAAGCAGATAGCAGACTAGATTAAAAGCCAGAATCCTACAATATGTTGTTTATAAGAAACACATCTAAAGCATAGAGATACAAACAGAGTGAAGGCAAAGGGATGGAGCAGAACAAAAACAAGCAGGAGTAGCAATCCTCATCTCAGATCAAGTAAAGGCAAAGATGGATTTAATTAAAAGAGATAAGGAAGGAAACTATATTTTACTAAAGGGTACCATAGATAATGAAGAGATATCAATACTAAACATATATGCACCAAGTGATATAGCACCCAAATTCCTAGAGGAGAAATTAACAGAGATGGAGGAAGAAATAGGCAGAAAAACTATACTAGTGGGGGATCTCAACCTTGCTCTCTCAGAGTTAGATAAATCAAACCACAAAATAAATAAGAAAGAAGTTAGGGAGGTAAACAAAATGTTAGAAAATTTAGGTATGATAGATCTCTGGAGGAAATTGAATGGTGATAGAAGGGAGTATACTTTTTTTCTCAGGGGTTCATGGAACTTATACAAAAATTGATCATGTGTTAGGGCATAACAACCTCCAAATCAAATGCAGAAAAGCAGAAATAGTAAATGCATCCTTTTCAAATCATGATGCAATAAAAATCACATGTAATTTAAGGCCAGGAGAAAATAAAACAAAGGCTAATTGGAAATTAAATAATCTAATTTTAAGGAATGAATGGGTGAAAGAGCAAATCATAGACACAATTAATAATTTCATCCAGGAGAATGACAATAATGAGATAACATACCAAAATATGTAGGATAGGGCCAAAAAAGGTTATAAGGGGTAATTTTATACCTCTAGATGCTTACTTGCATAAAACAGAGAAAAAGAAGATCAATGAATTGGGCTTACAATTTAAAAATCTAGAAAAAGAGCAAATTAAAAACCCTGAATTAGATACCAAATTTGAAATTCTGAAAGTAAAAGGGGATATTAATAAAATTGAAAAAAAGAAAACTATTGAATTAATAAATAAAACTAAGAGTTGGTTTTATGAAAAAAAACAACCAAAAAGATAAGCCTTTAGTTAATTTGATTAGAAAAAGGAAAGAGGAAAATCAAATTGTTAGTCTCAAAAATGATAAGGGAGAACTTTCCTCCAATGAAGAGGAAATTAGAGTAATAATTAGGAGTTACTTTGTGCAACTTAATGCCAATAAATTTGATCATCTAAATGAAATGGAAGAATATCTACAAAAATATAGATTGTCCAGGTTAACAGAAGAGGAAATAAATTATTTAAATAGCCCCATATCAGAAAAATAAATAGAACAATCTGTTAATCAACTCCCCAAGAAAAAATCTCCAGGGCCAAATGGATTTACATATGAATTGTACCAAACATCCGAAGAACAATTAATTCCAATACTATATAAACTATTTGAAAAAAATAGGGAAAGAAGGCGTACTATCAAATTCCATTTATGATATAGATATGGTGCTGATATTTAAACCAGGGAGGGTGAAAACAGAGAAACAAAACTAGAGACCAATTTCCCTAATGAATGTTGATGCAAAAATTTTAGCAATGAGATTACAGAAAGTTATCCCCAGGATAATACACCATGACCAAGTAGGATTTATACCAGGAATGCAGGGCTGGTTCAATATTAGGAAAACTATCAGCACAATCAATTATATTAATAACCAAACTAACAAAAATCATATAATTATGTCAATAGATGCAGAAGCATTTGATAAAATCCAACACCCATTCCTACTAAAAACAGTAGAGAGTATAGGAATAAATGGGCTTTTCCTTAAAATGATTAGTAGTATCTACTTAAAACTATCAGTAAGCATCATATGTAATGGAGACAAACTAGAACCATTCCCAATAAGATCGGAGTGAAACAACGCTGCCCACTGTCACCATTACTGTTTAATATTGTATTAGAAATGTCAGCTTTGGCAGTAAGAGAAGAAAAAAGAAATTAAAAGAATTAGAGTAGGTAATGAGGAAACCAAATTATCACTCTTTGCAGCTGACATGATGGTATACTTAGAGAACCCTAGAGACTCAGCTAAAAATTCCTAGAAACAATTCATAACTTTAGCAAAGTTTCAGGATACAAAATTAATCCACATAAATCATCAGAATTTTGGAAATTACCAACAAAGTTCAGCAGCAAGAGATACAAAAAGAAATTCCATTCAAAATAACTGTTGATAGTATAAAATATTTGGGAATCTATCTGCCAAGGAAAAGTCAGGAACTATATGAACTAAAGTACAAAATACTTTCCACACAAATAAAGTCAGATCTTGTCAACTGGACAAACATCAAGTGCTCATGGGAAGGCTGAGATAATATAATAAAAATGACAATACTACCCAAACGAATTTACTTATTTAACACCATAACAATCAAACTCCCAAGAAATTATTTTACAAATCTAGAAAAAATTGTAGCAAAGTTCATTTGGAAGAACAAAAGGTCAAGTATTTCAAGGTAATTAATGAAAAAAGGCAGATGAATGTGGCCTTGCTGTACCAGATTTCAAACTATATTATAAAGCAGTGGTCATCAAAACCATTTGGTACTGGCTAAGAAATAGAGCAGTCAATCAGTGGCATAGGATAGGATCATAGGACAAACTAGGTAATAATTGTAGCAATTTAATGTTTGATAAACCCAAAGACCCTAGCTTTTGTTATAGGTACTCACCATTCGACAAATACTGCTGGGAAAATTGGAAACTAGTGAGGAAGAAATTAGGGCTTGACCACACTTAACACTGCATATCAAGATAAGATCTAAATGGGTTCATTCTTTGTATATAAAGAGTGATATTATAAGCAAATTAGAAAAATATAGTATAGTTTACCTCTCAAACCTGTGGAGATGGAATAAATTTATGTCCAAAGAACTGGAACTCTTAATTGAACACCAGATAGATAATTTTGACTATATTAAGTTAAAAAAGTTTTTGTACAAACAAAACCAATGCAGTCAAGATAAGGAGGGAAGCAATAAATTGGGAAATCATCTTTACATTTAAGAGTTCTGATAAAGGCCCCACTTCTAAAATATATAGAGAAATGTCTCATATTTATAAGAATTTAAGCCATTATTCATTCCATAAATGGTCAAAGGATATGAACAGACAATTTTCAGATGATGAAATTAAAACTATTTCTAGTCATAAGAAAAAGTGCTCCAAATCACTATTCATCAGAGAAATGCCAATTAAGACAACTCCGTGGTACCACTACACACCTGTCAGATTGGCTAAATTGACTTGAAAAGATAGCAACGGGTGTTGAAGGGGATGTGGAAAAACTGGAAACATTGTTGGTGGAACTGTGAACAGATCCAACAATTCTGGAGAGCAATTTGGAACTATGCTCAAAAAGTTATCAAACTGTGCATACTCTTTGACCCAGCAGGGTTTCTATTGGGCTTAGATCCCAAAGAGATCTTAACGGAAGGAAAGGGCCCCACATGTGCAAGAATGTTTGTGGCAGCCTTTTTAATACTGTTTAGAACCTGGAAACTGAATGGATGCTCATCAATTGGAGAATGGCTGAACAAATTGTGGTATATGAATGTTATGGAATATTATTGTTCTATAATAAATTACCAGCAGGATGATTTCAGAGATACTGGAGAGACTTGCATGAACTGATGCTGAGGGAATTGAGCAGAACCAGGAGATCATTATACACGGCAACAACAATACTATATGATGATCAATTCTGATGGTCATAGCTCTTTTCAACAATGAAATGTTTCAAACCAGTTCCAATTGTTCAATGAAGAAACCCATATACACCCAGAGAGAGGGATATGAAATGTGGACCACACCATAACATTTTCATGCTCTCTATTGATATTTGCTTGCATTGTATTTCCTTTCTCAGATTTTTTTTCTTGTACTTATGATTTTTCTTGCACAACAAGGAAAGTGTGGAAATATGTATACATATATTCGATTTGTCAAGTCTTTTAACATAAGTTACATGTAGTGGATTTCCTGCCATCTAGGGGAGGGTTGGGGACTAGGTGGGAAAAATTTGTAATGGAAAGCTTTGTAAGGATCAGTGTTGAAGAATTACCCATACATATGTTTTGTAAATAAAAAGCTTTAATAAAGAAAGGGGAAAAAAGAAATATAGTAAACTGCAAGAAGGCAACTGGACCCTTTATTCTGTAGGCATTTTGCACACAGTTGCACACATACTTTGTTAGGCATACATGCCATACATGTATTCATATTTAAAATAAATCTAAATAAGCACAAATATAAAAACGCATATATACACATTTAGACCTATATGGATACATGTATCTCAGGAATGGAATTAAGATGTTAAATAAGAATACCTTTTTCAACTTGTACCTGAATAAGGTTCTCATTTATAATGTACTCACTAAATAGTTATCTTGTTTATGCTTGAAGACCACTAATAAAACTGTTGAGGGTATTACTACTTTTCAAAGCCTCTCATTCCAGTTTTATATGGCTTTAAAGCATAGAAAGATATTTGCAGTATTTTGTTCCAATCATTCACTAAGAATCAGCAACTTTAAGAATTCACTCATTAAACTTGTATTTCATCCCAAGAAAGAAATAAGCTTTGCTTTCCTAAAGGAATAAATCCTAGAAAACATGTCCTATAGCAATGATTCATTTTTTTATTTTTTAATGCAAGATGATTTGTTTTTTAAATTTATTTATTTAATAGTTTTCCCAAGTTACATTCACAACAATTTTGTTCTTGTAACAATTTTCCTTCTCAATTCTCTCCCTTATCTGCCACAATAAAGAAACCACATTCGAAGTTGTGGGAAAATTTCCACAACGGTCAAGTTGTAAAGTAAATCAGATATCCCACCTAATGGAAACAAGGCTCTCAACAAAAAAATTAAATTAAAAAATAAAGAGGGAGATAGAGAGAGTAATAGGGAATGTTTTGATCTATATTCAGATTTGACCAATTTCTTCTCTGGGTATATATAGTATTTTTCAGCATAAGTCCTTCAGGATAACAATGATTCTTAATCTAATATCAGCAAACTTATATTTTAAAATATTTTATAAATATATTTCAATATGATCAGTTTCCTTTCTAACTTTATGTATTTTATTTAGTGCATTTAAAAAAGTTATTTTAAGAAGGGTTCCATAAGTTTTAATAGACTACTAAAGTTGTCCATAACACAAAAAAATTGAATCTCTGTTGTATATCTTGACCATCAGATTCCTTATTTTGTTCCTTAGTTCATTCTTTTGTGGACAAAAGATATATTATGGAAATTATACATGCCATACAAAGAAATAAATTAATATCTCCTATAATTAGTATGGATTAAATATGTAAATGCTGTGATTTAGATCTGGAGGTTCTTAGATGTTATTTTACCCAATCTCTTTACCAGGAAAAAACTGAGGCCCACAGAAGACTTATGAATTACCTAAAATAATAAATAAAAGAATATGGAAATCCTTTAAGATCTCTTTGACATATAGGCCCAATACAAACACTGCTGGGTCAAAGAGTATGCACAGTTTAATAACTTTTTGAGCATAGTTCGAAATTGCTCTCCAGTTGGATCCATTCACAGTTCCAACAACAATTGTATCAGTGTCCCAGTTTTCCCACATTCCCTCCAACACTCATCATTATCTTTTCCCGACATCTCAGCCAATCTGACAGGTGTGTAGTAGTACCTCAGAGTTGTCTTAATTTGCATTTCTCTGATAAATAGTTATTTGGAGCACCTTTCCATATGACTAGAAATAGTTTTAATTTCATCATCTGAAAATTGTCTGTTGATATTCTTTGACCATTTATTGATTGGAGAGTGGCTTGAATTGTTATAAATTTGAATCAATTCTCTATATATTTTAGAAATGAAGCCTTTATCAGAACCCTTAAATGTAAAAATTATTTCCCAATTTATTGCTTCCCTCCTAATCTTGTCTGCATTACTTTTGTTAGTACAAAAACTTTTTAACTTAATATAATCAAAATTATCTATCTCATGTTCTATTAAGAGTTCCAATTCTTCTTTGGACCCACATTCCTTTCTTCTCCCGATCTGAGATCTGAGAGGTAAACTATCCTATGTTCCTCTAATTTACTTATAATATTACTTTTTATGTCTAAATCATGAATCCATTAAGATCTTATCTTGGTATGTGGTGTTAGGTGTGGGTCAAGCCCTAATTTTTTCCATACTAGTTTCTAATTTTCTTTATTGATGTTTGCTTAAATTATGCTTTCCTTCTCATTCCTATTGGAATTCATTTATGATTTCTTTAATTTTGCTTTCTGAGATGGAGTTCTTTGAAATGTCTGTTTTTATATGTTAATCAAGATATTTTATATTACTATAAATATTCATTTATTTCTTGAATTTAACTTGTTAAACATTTCTGCACAACTAACTACTTACTGGAAGACTTTCACTGGTAAAAGAAAGGCTATGTTACTATATTGCACTGAAATCTGCTTCTTAGAAAGTAGAAATCCCTCAATCTTCCCAATAGACTAGCTGTATTGGAGAAGCTCCTGTAAATCTCAGGCTAAATGAATCTATTTTAAAAAAAAAAAGAGGGCAGCTCTTTTCCTCTGTTGAGGAATAAGATCATTTTAGCCAAGAAGAGTGACTCAGCTGCACAGAAACCTGACGCCACAGAAAAGTAACTCAATTCAATCCAGAGAGAAGCATTTTGTCTCTTCAGCATCAGAGTGGTCTGGCATTATTGGAAACTCAGCCCATAAGTAGAACAAATTGGTCCCACCATGAAGCAGCCAAATTTAGGCAACTAGTCCAAAAGAGATACTATGCCCATTAGTGAATTTGTAAGGTCAATCTAATAAAGAAAAATTACATCCAGGCCATTAGTTCTAGGACTTTGATTTATCTTTGCTACACGTACCTTACACATATGACTTACTAATAAGGTATATTAAGTTTCTTTTCACTCTTCCATAAACATTGTGTATGTATGTATGTGTATGTATATTGATGTGTGTATGAGTTTTTTAAAAGAGGATGCAGGCAAACTCCAGTTTCTAGATAGAATGTTATCTCATTATTACTTTTGTTTTGATTACTTTGTTAAAAGTTGAGTCAGCAAGCTTATACTTGTGAATGGGAAACATACTATTTCCCATTAGCACCAGGTTAACCTTTGGAACCCTAAGAGGAGCAGAAACCAGAGTGGGTACAAATATTTTGCTAGAATGGGTGCTAGACTGGGAAGTGAGCATAAAAGATATATGAGTACTCTACAATATAATTCAGATTCAAGCCAGATTGCATAATTGTGAAATTGAGCTATCATTTCCTGAGAGCTCTAGATATTACATATGGTGAATAATTTAGATCCAGAATTCCAATCTAGGTCTTCTGGCTCTGAGGCAAATTGTCTTTCTGCTCTGCATTGCTATCTCTGGATATGCATAAGAAATGATTACAGTTCAATCAATCAGCAAGCATAAATCAAGCACTTACTGTGTTTTAGGTTCTGTGGTCAGGAGTGGAGATGGGAAGAAAGTAAAAGTTCCTGACTTCAAGGAGCTTACAATCTAATGAGAGAAACAGCATGGCAAAAAATAGGTATATAATTCACCAAAACAGTAGATAACTAGACATTAAGTTGTGTAGTAGAGACTAGAAGTTTTATGAGAGTTTTTAAAAGAAGTTAAAGAAAGCTGAAAAAAAAACAATTTGGAAGATATTTCAAAAGAAGCAGTATTTGACCTGATCCTTGAAGAATAGGGGTGACTGTGAATAGATACAAGGAGGAAAAGAGAATGTTTCAGGTGAGAGAAATAGTGAACCAAAGTTTAGAGATGGTGATGAGTACATGGACAATTAAAGTGACTTAGTACTATCATGGAAGTCACATGTTTAGGAAAAATGGGAAATAAGGCTGTATTGGTAAGATAGTTAGCAGTATTTTCCACCCTATATTTCAAAAGGTAGTCACAGACTGAATAAAAATAAAGACCTATTCTTTTTTCCCCAAGTCAAATAAATATCATTATCCTTCTTTTAGCCAATAAATCTACCTGTTCATATTTGGATCATTAAGATTAATCAGTCTGTTGATGCCTTGATTGCATGTAAAATGCTATAAATTCATACAAAAGACAAATAAATATAACCATTTCCTTTTCAAAGGCTAAGGGCCAAACTACATATTGCACAGATATCTGAAGCTTTGGCCCAAAACAGAATGATGATAGGAAGGTCACCTTGTCTCAAAACCAAATTTACCCTTTGATCTACCAAAAAAAAGAAGAAAATGGCAGACTTCTTGCATTTCAATTATCTGCACTGGCTTCAAAATTTTGAATCGCTGTAATTTTCACAAGTGAATAGAAAGTTGGCTTTTCCTTGAGGATCAATCCCAGATTCTATCACATACAACCTCTGGGATCCTGGACAAATTTTTCTCAGTTTCTGTGCCCCCTTTTCCAGGCAATACTCTAATATTATAGATGACAGAAGCATGGGTCATTTTACTCTGCAGTTGATTCCTGTACCAAATGAAATCCCAGTTTTACTTCCTTTTCTTATACTTGTCTGTATAGAATTAGGTACTTCTTTAATCAATGAGAATCACAGCTAATTTAAACCTCAGAAGATGGAATTCCTGAGACACTAATACTGCAAAATTCACCTTACAGTTGAGAGCCTTCTGAGAATGAACCTCCATGCATTTAACTAAGCTAGAATCTTGATGAAAAACAGATAGTTCCAAATCAGTGCTGTCCTCCAAATTGTTCTAGTTTTTGGTGCTTATTACTCACTGATTAAGTATTAAGGAACTCACATTCAATTCCATACCACAATAAGGACTTTGGTATAGACCCAAGCTTCTTAAACTATGGGGTCTCATAAATGAATGTGAGGGTCATGAATTAGGATTTTTATCAGTAAATGCTTGATTCGTATATCTAGTTTATATACCTATATACTCAAAATAATATAAAAAGTTTCTTGAGCACAAAGGGATAATCACTTGGAAAAAATGGCACAATGGCCAGAGTAGTGGAGGCAGGAAATTTTGGAGATGGAGTTCAGAAACTCCAAGTTAAAGTCTGAATTTGAAGCTTACTAAATGTAAGCTGCCTTTCAAGGTTGTTGTAAAGATCAAATAAAATACAGATGTAGAGTGCTTTGCAAGCTTAAAAATGTTATATATATATATATATATATATATATATATATGCTCATTATTATTTGTTACTTGTGCATACTTTTTTGAATGGATGACCAACTTCTTCCCCAGAACCCTTTATATATCTAAATATATATCTAAAGTATAAAAGTAGTTGTTCAGTCTCATCTGACTCTTCATGACCCTGGAATTTTCTTGGGAAAGATACTAAAATAGGTTACTATTTCCTTATTTAATTCATTTTACAGAGGAGGAAACTGAGGCAAATGGCATTCATTAACTTGCACAGGGTCACACAACTTGTAAGTGTCTGAGATCAGATTTGAACCTAGAAAGGTGAGTCTTCCTCATTTTAGGAAGCTCTTTCCATTATACCACCTAACTAGGCTTAATTTAGAAATTTTCCTAATAGACAATAGAAAACATAAATATTCAGAGGTAATGAACTAGCAGATAGCATTATTTTTTGGACAGATTACGGTGCATGAGAAAAATAAACAGAAGGGTTATTGCACAAAAGTTTCAACTAAAGAAAACATTGCCTTCTTAGAAATAGATGAGGCAGATGTGATATATAGAACATTCACTGTTTAACTTCTTTTTTTGACAAAAAAAAAGAAAACTTCCTTCCCCAGCTTGAATATTTGTAAGTTGGATAGCAGAGTTTCTACTTTATCTCTTTTTGATCTCCTGTTGAATTCATTTTGAAATCATTCAGCTGAATTTCTATTGGGCTTATATCCCAAAGAAATCATAAAGGAAGGAAGGGGCCCCACATGTGCAAGAATGTTTGTGGCAGCCCTTTTTGTAGTGGCTGGAGACTGGAAATTGAATGGATGCCCTTCAATTGGAGAATGGCTGAATAAATTATGGTATATGAATGTTATGGAATATTATTGTTCTGTAAGAAATGACCAGCAAGATGATTTCAGAGAGGCCTGGAGAGACTTACATGAACTGATGCTGAGTGAAATGAGCAGAACCAGGAGATCATTATACACAGCAACAACAGTACTATATGACGATCAATTCTGATGGACATGGCTCTCTTCAACAATGAAATGTTTCAAACCACCTCCAATTGTTCACTGAAGAGAGCCATATACACCCAGAGAGAGGGATGCGAAATGTGGACCACAACATAACATTCTCATACTCCTTGATTGATGTTTGCTTACATTGTGTTTCCTTTATCTGATATATCGTTCGTGTAGATAAGATTTTTCTTGCACACCAATGATAAGTTTGGAAATATGTATACATATATTCGATTTGCCAATATTTTAACATAATTAACATGTAGTGGATATCCTGCCATCTAGGGGGAGGGGTGGGGAGTTGGGGGGAAAAATTTGTAACGGAAAACTAAGTAAGGGTTATTGTTGAAGAATTACCCACACATATGTTATTCAAATAAAATAAAAATTAAAAAAAAAAATCATTCAGCTGAAAGCTCATGCTTATTATTTTCTCTGGATTCTATAATTTACTGAAAGCTGAAGCTGCTTAAGTCTAGACTGCTGTCATTTATTTAATGTAGCTTTTTCTAATGCTTCTCCAGGTAGACTCATAGTTAGCAAAAAAAAAAAATCAACTTAGTGTTACAATTAAATGTGCCATTTAAAAGGTATTTGGCTTTTTTATAGACTAGTTTCTTATTTAACATAGCAGTTCAAGATATGAGTAAATTACAAAATTTGACAACTTTATAGGTAATGGCATAAAGATGTTTTATTTTTCTTTAAGTTAACATCCATATTTAAGTTATTAGTTGTTCTTTAAAAACCAAGAAATGATGTGTCATGACTCCAATCTTTACATATTATTAATGCTTATAAGATAATCTCAGAGAAAAGCTTTTTTTCGCATTACATTTTATTTGCTACAAGTCATTCCAAACATAAATATGAATATTATATGATGAATAAATGCTGAAATCGCAAATAATATTTTCTGTTAAAGATTTAAAGAACTCCAAATTTATTCCTGATTTCCTGAATCTATGAAAAAAACTTTATAGCAAAAATTTCTTATCCTGGAAAGCAGCTAGATCATTCTCCTTCATATTATCTAACCTTCATATTATTTAAAAACCCACTCTCTTAACTTCTTTCTCTTCTGTTGCTGAATACTTCTATCTTTTTTTCAGATTGTTGAATTTTATCTGTGAGAATATCTGTGTATTCTCCCCTCCAGTTATCCAAATTTGAGAGTTTCCTTCCTTGCTCTTAGTCTGTTTTAAAAACATTCTCCTTGGGGCAGCTAGGTGGTGCAGTGGATAGAGCACCAGCCCTGAAGTCAGCAGGACTTGAGTCCAAATCTGATCTCCAACACTTAACACTTCCTACCCATTGTGACCCTGGGCAAGTCACTTAACCCCCAAATGCCTCAGCAAAAAAATAAAATAAATAAAATTTAAAAAAAATTCTCCTTCATAAACAAAATACAGATGCTTCTCTGCTTACCTTACTTTACAGTTTTGGAAGTAACTGTACAGAAAACTTTCATCCCCTCATCCCACAGACACTTTTTAATCTATTAAAGTAGTTTTTTAAGCTCCAGAAGTAAAACCTGCAAGACTTCACTGTACTCATTCTCAAATTTTAAAGTATGACAATTTCATTATTTTTTTGAAATTGATGTTAGTTACATTGTTGAAATTGAATTCAGAATTTTTGAAAAATTATACATTTTATGCAGTTGACAACCAAAATTTACATTTCATTTCTTAATCTTTAATGAATGTTGAGGGAAAACTGGTCTTAGTAGTAGAAATCAAAATTTGAAACTATTTACTTAAAGCTTTAGAAATTCAAATCAATGGAAACTTTTTTTGTGTACTAAAATATAGTAGTGTTACCTTGAGCAACTCAGTTAACTTCCCTGGATCTTCATTTTCTCACTGAAAAATTAGGAGATTAAATTAGATAGCCTATGAGTTATTTTATAGTTTTGGATCTTTGATTTTATAAGCCCACTGTTTGACTTTCCTTCCTCCTTCCCTCCTTCCTTCCTTCCTTCCTTCCTTCCTTCCTTCCTTCCTTCCTTCCTTCCTTCCTTCCTTCCTTCCTTCCTTCTTTCCTTCCTTCCTTCCTTCCTTTCTTCTTTCTTTCCCTCCTTCTGTCCCTCCTTCTTCCCTTTTTCTTCTTTCCCTTCTTTTTTCCTTCCTTGCAACCTCTCTTCCTTCCTTCCCACTTTCCTTCTCTCATTTCTTCCCTCTTTTCTTCTTTCATTCCTTCCTTCTTTCTTCCTTTCTGCCTCCCCTCCTTCATTCCTTCCTCCTTTCCCTCCTTCATTTCTTCCTTTCTTCCTTTCTGATTTTTCTTTTTCTTCTTTTCTCTTATTTACTATATATCTATTCTATTTTTATCTGTCTATCTATCTAAGCTTTTCTTTATAATATGTTGCATAAGCCCATCTATGATGGATCTCTTCCTTTGTAATTTGTAGCATTTAGTTACATACAAGTGTGATTCTCCAGTAATTTTGGTCTAGTATGATTCATACGCAAAATGCATCATTGGGAAGAATTATTTTGGGTTTCAGTGGTATATATGATTTGTGAGAACTCCCAATCTGGAAATTACTTCCACCACTGAAGATAAACATTTTTTGTAGTTTATAAAAGGTCCCCTGGAGTCTCTGAGAAACTAAGTATCTTGTCTAGAGGTATGTGTGCAAAATATATCAAAAGCAGGACTTGAACATAGATCATCATGAATCTAAAGCCTGATATTTATCCTCTTTAGCATGGTGTTCCTTCACCAAAAGAAAATTAGGATTAAAATATGAAATTTCAGTGTAGGAAGAGGTTCTGAATTTTTGAAATTACTGCATAATTTCTCAAATATAGTCCAATTTGTTTTTCTTCTTATATTTAATTTCAGACTCACTTCCTTGACCATTGTTAGTGCTTGACCAATATTATACACAAGTAGACTAAATTGACATCTACTTCATCTACTATTTTTAATAAAAGAAATTTGAATTTGTTTGAAATTTTCTAGTAATCTCTAGCAGTATCATATAAGACAGCATAGTTACTTTCAGGATGAATCCATTCATTCAACTGGATGGTTTAAAAATCTTCATCTCATTTAAGATTACTCTTCTTGACAAAAGCAAGCAGAAAGTGTATTTCTTTCTTTTTTTGCTTTTTTTCTGAGGCAATTGAGAGAAAGTGTATTTCAAAAGTAAAATATAATGCTATAAGAATAAGAGCAAGAGATAATCAAAATCAGATGAAAATATTTTGTGTCATAATAAAAAGATATCCTTGAAAATAATTACAAAATAATGAAGAATTAATCTAATGAATCTTTAAGCTAACTTTGATTTATTATTCAACAGCTGACATGTTTCATACAAGCAGAGTAGGCAGAATGAGATTGATTTAAATTCATTATTTACTGAGGTTAGCTCAGCACTAGCTGTAACAGTACATTAAGTACAATCCACTGGAAGGAGGTCTTATCAGGAAACTAAAGTGTGTGGAGAAATAAAGCTGCTGTTATAATGATAATGCCTTTTTTTTTATGGCACCAGTAAGCTGAATTAAATTAATGCTTCCAAAAGCATCCCTCCTCTGTTAGATAACAATCCCATTCCTATTCTTAAATAGAGCCTTTCTATTTGATAACATCAGATTGTTTAAAGTAGGAGACAAGGATTTTAGGAGGAGGCTCAAAACAGTGCTCAATTCTTTTGTTGTGATGAATATATAGATCTTGACAATTAGGATGTTAGATCCCAGATTCAGAGATTGCTGACTATATTCAGTAGACAGTTGAATTGCCCAGCATTTTGTGAAAAACAGTGATTTCTCTTTCCTTCTATTGCATCACCTTGAATCCAATTTCTATTGCAAAAGCTCTGTTACCAAATTGTTTGTCAAAAGTTGAGTACTCACATAGACTGCTACACTCTTTGTACCTAAAACCAAATCTTTTCCTAAAATGATGATTTCATATCTAATATACTTCTTATACCTCACTAAGAATGTTTTGTTATTACAGCTCAAATAATTTTCTCCTATGATTACCACTTTTTTTCTTCCTATTCCACCAGAGATTTCCCCTTGCCCATCAAGTTAAAGACATATTCCTGGCTTTTCCTTCAAGGTACTACCCTATCTCAAAGAAATATCTGCCTTCTCCTAACTTTCCCTCATAAACATTCCACAATTTCTTGGCTGCAATGAATTGTAGATGTCACTAGTCAGCAGAAAGATTTTTCTGGTATAATCTTCTGATATTAAAATTTGTTTCAATTTAGAATCACAAATTAAAATGACCATTAATTTTTGAGCTAGAAAGAATCTTAGAGATCATCTACTTTATCCTCTTATCTTTATCAGAAAACAGTGGTAAAGAACCTTGTCAAAGATTATATATTTGCATGTGGATAATATTACTTCAAAGTTCCCTTCAAGTTCTATCATTTGATCAATTAATCAATAAGATTTCTTTAATGCATAATGGATACTAAGTTCTACACTACATTCTAGGAATAAAAAGACAAAAGTAAAAAATGTCCATTCCCATGAAAAGTTTACAATTACGCAAGGAATATTAAAATATAGTAACAATAAATACATGATTATTTTGGAGAAAGATAGTAGGAGGTATCAGCAAAAGCTTCAAGTAGAAGTTGTTGTTTATACTGAATTTTGAAGGAAGATATGATTTTTAAAACAACAGATGAATCAAGCAATCCAGATGTGTGGTATAGTCAGTATAAAAGTAATACAGTAGAGATGGAATGCTATTTGATTATTTTATTCTAATGCTTATTTCTCCCAACACACTTTTGTAATCATTCCATCTAAATATGCCTTTTGATTCTGTGTTTTCTCATTATCCTCAATTTAATATAAATTCCTAGAGACTAGCAACCATGCATCAAGAAAAATCATAGGATTTAGATTTGGAAGGAACTTTAAGAGTACAGAAAACCCAAATTTAAAATAGAAGTAAACATAGTCCCTGGGCGTGGAAGTGGGTAGCAATTTCCAAGCCGGAATTAGAACATGGACAACACATTCAGTGTTTTTTCCTCACAATAAGCTTCTTTAAATCAATATTCCATATATCTATTACAAAATTGAATATACTCAATATCTTTTTCATCCTCAAACTGAGCTAGACTTTTTCTGATTTCATTAGCCTGGATTGTAAATTCACTTCAGCAAGGCAGATGACAAATTATTTCTACCTCATTACATCTGTATTAAGGAAGTGGTCAAGATACTGTCAAAATATCTTGTTCTAAGCTTGGCGTAACAACAATCCTTAAAACTCACCCTCTGGATGAACTCTGCCATTGCTAAATTTACAGATTTGGGTCAAGCCAGCCTTAGGTGGTTCCTGAGCTCAAATACCCGCAGGAACCCCATTCTGCTTATGAATTCCTGCTATGAATAGACTTTTTCCACTAGGGAAACCTACCTCATTATTGCTGTTACTCCCTCCTTACTATGACTGCATCTTACAGCTTGGCTCTTTGTTTAGTCCCAACTATGTGTATTAAGGCTTGACCTCACTAATTAGGGTCTTCTTGATTCTCATGCAAACCTCATACAAACCCCATCAATGTTTAGTTTTCTTATTTCAATGCAATGAAGAAGGCTTTTTGCCTATAATCTCTGTGAGTTCTTTGGTTTTATTTTATTTTATTTTTTTCAGACTTGACAACGGATAGACAACCTCTATGAGCTCTTTGCTATTGTTCAGAGCTAATAATTGTTGCAGAGGTTATCTCTGAGGCTCTTTGGTCATTTATTTTCAGGGTTTGACAATACATAGAGTTTAAATATTTCCTCAGGATTACACAGCTAGTAAACTGAATTTGAATTCAGGTCTTCCTAACTTAAAGCTCAGTACATTGTATACTATAGCTTGTTACCTCTCAAATTAGAAATATTAGAAATGCAGATGAAGTTGTAATAATTGAAAAGTTAGGTAATGTAATAATGTTGGAATTAGACTCAGGAGCACCTAAGTTGAAATCTTTCCTTAGATACTTACTAGTTCAGTTTTCATATGTGCAAAATGGGAATAATATTGGCACCTATCTCACAAGATTCTGTGAGGATCAAATAAGATGATTGTAAAGAGATTCATAATGTTAAAGCACTATATAAATGCTATTGATATAGTCACATAACATGGAAACATAATATTATCAATCGAGCCAACTCTAGATTTTCCATCTTTATATGTTGTACATATTCTAGGTAGCGGAAAAGAATGATTAAAATTGTATTTCTTTGAAAGTTTATATTTTTCTTCCACTAAGTAATGAAAAATACAATCCTATTTAATAGACCTTTTTAATACAAAACCAAGACTCCCAATGGTAATTTATAAGCAAAACATTTAGTGGCACCTTTGAAGCAATTTTTTATTTTCCACAGGGTCTGTCTTACCTGCAAATTGACAATTACATTAACATACAAAATCTGCATATTTACATTTATTTAGACAAATTTCTAGGTACCCAAATGACTCCTTCATATAACTCTCAAATATGCATTTCTAAAGTTGTTTATTTTATCTATGATAGATAACTTAGCAGATAAAGTACAATTGCTTCCTGAAAATAACTTTATTAATAACAGCTCACTTTTCTCTAGAATGTTATGGTTTATTGAAAAAAAAAAAGCAAAACAAAATCCAAAAATCTTTTTCTCTAGAATATTACGGTTTATAAAAAACTAACACAAAGCCACAAAACCCTTCCTGTCATAGGTATTCTATGGAAAAGTTAGTGTAATATTTTTATCCTCCTTTTATAAATTAAAACACCTAGATTAAGAGACATAGAGAGTCTTTCTCAGACATATATTCCATAAGCTTTATGGTGGTTCTTTTTAACAATTATATCCATCTAAAAGTGGAATGGATTGCTTTAGTAGGTGGTAGATTTCCCCTTAAAGGAGATCTGCAGGATAAGTTTGGTGATCACTTTTCTTATATTTTTGAACTAAATTTTATTGATATCCTTTGTAACTATCACCTTCTTTATCAAATATATTTCTTTACCCTTCTTTATTCAGAGTCATTTATTATTACAAAGGGAGAAAAATGAATGTTTTTTTGTAAGCAATTTATCAAAACTAAATCATCAATTGATTCTAATGCTATATGTAATATTTTACATCCATAATCACCTGTCTCCAAAAAGAAGAGGAGTTATATTTTTTCTCATCTTTTCAGACCTTGTACTTGATCATTATAATTACACAAGATTCAGTTCATTTTTGTTTTCCCTTGTAAGTCTATTTTCAATGATATTCCTATATAGGGTTGGACTGACTAGATGAGTACTGAAATTCCTTTCAATTATTCATCAATCAATAAACATTTATTAAGCACTTAATATGTGTCAGGCACCATGCTAAGTGCTAAGTCAAAAGACATTCCCTGCCCTTAAGGAGCTTACATTCCAGATGGGGAGATAACATTCAAATAAACATATATAAACAAGCTAAGCTATATACATCTTTTAAAGGAATCCTTTCCCAACAGCTTAGTCCTAGTACTTCCTCCTGTTAATGGGATTTTCAATGGGGCCTAAAGGAAATCAGAGAAGTCAGTAGGCAGAGTTGAAGACTCTTGGGATTCTCTGATTAAAGTACTAGAATACAGACTCAATCTAACTCTGATCCTCTGACTCCAGTTCTAGTCCTTTTTCCTCTATCCCATGCTGCTTCCTTTCCAGTGTGTTTTATAGCAGTAAGTCAGTCAGGAGAATATATATCAATATACCCATATATTTATGTGTTAAGTCCTTTTATATGTTTAGCACTATGCTACACATTGAGAAAAAAAAACAGCTGCCTTCAACTCAAGACCAGGAGAAATTGCCAGATGTTCAGGACATATAAGTATTCCAAGATCAGTGCTTAGTTCTGTAGATAGAAAGAACTATAAAAGCAGTTTCTTATCTCAAGTAGATGGGGGAAGCAATACAGCAACCATAAATAGGTGCTCATGAAAGAGACTCTCAGAGGAAAAAAACAAAAACAAAAACAACTAGCCATTGAGGAAGAAGAGTTAAAAATCCTTCCTGAAGAAGAATTTGTGCTGAAACTTGAAGGAAGTCAGGAGGTGATTATGAAATAGACATTGTGGGACATGCTGCAAATTCCAGACATGGGTGACAACCAATGAAAAGTCATGTGGTTGGAGGATGGGATGCTTTTACTAGATTTAGCAAGGTCAGTGTTGTTGGCTTTTAGTGGGAAGGGGAATCAAGTAAAAGAAGACTGAAAAGATAAAAAGTGCTAAGGTTATAAAGTGTTTTAAATGTGAAACAAAAAACTTTATATTTGATCCTGGAAATAACAAGGCATCATTGCATTTTATTGAGTCAGACCTTTGATATAGAAAAATCATTTTGGCAGTTAAATGCAACTTGCTTTGAATGGGGAAGGCAACTTGAAAGAGAGGATCACAGAAAAAGTTCAGTATGAGATGGTGAGAGTTTGTGCAAGAAGGTTAAGTATGTGACTGGAGAGAAAGGTTTTATTTGTGCAAAACTTTTGAATTTAATGTAATATACATATGTGTATGTACATCTACATGCACATATATGTATGTATATAGATAAAGATATATACACATCGATTTATATGTTAAGATACTAGTAATCATAGATTCACAACAGATTGAATATTTACACAGAGTGTGGGAGATAAATTGAGGATGATCCTCAAAGTGCATGTGGTGGCTGGAAGGATGCTGGTGCCCTCAACAATAATAAAGAGCTAAAGTTAGTTAAATGCTTCATATTATGAAACATGTTTAAAATAGCAGATTATTTAATTAAACTCAAAAAACATTTACTAAGTGCCTATTACATGCAGGGTCCTATTATAGTGCACAAGTATAATGCACCTCAATATGGTTGAAAGGTGCAAATGGCCTATATAGAAATGGTAAGAAGCCCATGTCTGTCCCAGTTATAATAAAATGAAATGGTAGTATCTTAGAAAAACTCTGGAGCATTTGTAGATTTTCTGTAACTATTTCTAGCCTGCTAACCACATGCTTAGGTAGCACAATTATTTGTGTGGCCAGAACTCTTGACTTCTTGCACAAAAAAACCTGTTAGCCTAATTTCTTTGTTATTTCTTCTCTTAAGCTGTCTTTTTGATGAATATTTTGGAATCTTTCACTGATGGTGAGAAGAGAGAAAATGTGGTAAGCAGAGTTTTTGGCTCCCTTCACAAAGGTTGCTATATGGTCCTGAATTCTTTGCCTACTTTGGCAGTATTTTTTTTTTACATTGAGAGTTTAAATTTTTTAAATTTTATTTTTATAACAAATTTCTTTATGCATATGTAGGGAGAGAAAAATCAGAACAAAAGGGAAAAAATAGAGGAGAGGAAAAAAACACTAAAAAATTACACATAGCATGGGTTGACTTATATTCACTATCCATAGCTCTTTTTCTGGATACAGATGCCATTTTCTATCCAAAGTTTATTAGGATTGTTATAGGTCACTGAACTGCTAAGAAGAACAAAGTCTTTCATAATTGATAATCACTCATTCTTGCTGTTAATGTGTACAGTGTATTCCTGGTTCTGCTTGCTTCATTCAGTATCAGTTCATGTAAATGTCTACATACCTTTCTAAAATCAGCTTGTTCATTATTTCTATAAAACAATATTCCATTATCTTAATATATGCAGCTTATTCAGCCAGTTTCCAATTAATAAGCATCTACCCATTTTTCAATTCTTTGTCACCATAAAAAGAGTTGCTACAAATATTTTTACACATGTGGGTCTTTCCTCTCCTTTATGATTTCCTTGACATACAGACCCAGGAGTGGTGCTGCCAGATGAGAAGGTATGCAAAATTCTATAGCTCTTTGGGCACAGTTCCAAATTGATCTCCAGAATGTTTGGATAAGTTCACACCTCCAACAACAATGCATTAGTGTCCCAGGTTTCCAATATTTCCTCCAACATTTATCATTATTTTTTTCCTGTCATCTTAGTCAATTTGAGATGTGCAAAGTGATACCTCAGAGTTGCTTTAATTTGCATTTCCTTATCAATAGTGATTTGGAGCATTTTATCATATGAGTATAGATGGCTTGAATTTCATTATCTGAAAATAGTTCATGTTCTTTTATCATTTGTTAATCAGGGAATGATTTTTTTCTTATAATTTTGACACTGTTCTTTATGTATTTTAGAAATGAGAACTTTATCAGAAAAACTGTCTAAAAATGCTTCTCAGTTTTGCACTTTGCTTTTACTCTTGTTTCTCTTGGTTTTATTTGTGCAAAACTTTTGAATTTAATGTAATCAAAGTTGTCTATTCTAAATTTCTCAATATTCTCTAGTTCTTCTTTGTCATAAATTCTGCCCTTCTCCGAAGATCTGATAGGTAAATCATCCTTTGCTCTCCTAAGTTGCTTAAGGCATCACATTTTATTCCCAAAACATATTTATTTTGACCTTATTTTGGTATGAGGTATATAAATCTATGCCTAGTTTCTCACATATTATTTTTCAGTTTTCCCAGCAATTTTTGTCAAATAGTGAGTTCTTATCTCAGAAGCTGGAGTTTGGGAGTTTATAATTACTATAGTCATTGATTACTATATCATGTGTATCCAACCTATTCCACTGATCCATCACTCATTTCTTAGTACCAATGATTTTGATGAATACTGCTTTATAATATAGTTTTAGGCCTGGTACTGCTGAGTCACCATACTTTGTATTTTTTTCCATTAATTCCTTTGATATCCCTAACTTTTTTTTTCTTCCAGATGAATTTTGCTATTTTTTCAAGCCCTGTAAAGTGATTTTTTGGCAGTTTATTTGATATGGCACCAATTGTCATTTTTATTATATTATCTCAGCCTATCCATGAACAACTGATATTTTTCCAATTGTTTAGATCTGACTTTGAGTGAGAAGTGTTTTATAATTGTGTTCATACATTTCCTGGGTTTCTCTTGGCAGATAGACCCCCAAGTAGTTTATTTTGTCTGTGGTTATTTTAAATGGAATTCTTCTTTGTATCTTTTGCTACTAGGCTTTGTCAGTAATATGTAAATTGCTGATAATTTTTGTGGGTTTATTTTATATTTTGCAAATTTATTAAAGCTGTCAATTGTTTTCAGTAGGTTTTTGGATTATTTTCTACAATTCTCTAGGTATATCATCAAATCATCTGCAAAGAGTGAAAGTTTTATCTCCTTATTGCCTATTTTAATTCCTTTAAATTATTTTTCTTTTTTTATTTCTAAAGTCAATATTTCTAGTCCAATATTGAATAATAGTGGTTGATAAAGAGCATCCTTGTTTAACCTGTGATCTTGTTGTAATGTGACCAGCTTCTCTACATTACAAATAATGCTTGCTGTTGCTTTTAAATAGAAATTATTAATTTTTTAATGAAAACTCCATTTATCCCTATGTTCTCTATGTTTTTAATATGAATGGGCATTGTATTTTTTTCAAAAGCTTTTTCTGCATTTACTGGGATTATCATATGATTTTTGTTGGGTTTGTTATTGATATAGTCAATTATGGTAATAGTTTTTCTGATTTTAAACCAGCCCTGCAGTCCCAGTTATAAATCCCACTTGCTCATAGTGTATTATTCTGCTGACAAGTTTTTATCTCTTTGCTAATATTTTATTTAAAATTAGTGCATCAAAGTTCTTTAGGAAGATTGCTCTGTGATTTTCTTTCTGTTTTGGCTCTTCCTGCTTTAGAGATCAATACTATATTTGTGTCATAGAAAGAATTTGGCCGGATTCCTTTACCTATTTTTCCAAATAGTTTGCATACTATTGGAATTAATTTTGTTTTAAATATTTAGTAGAATTCATTTGTAAATCCATGTGGCTCTAGAGATTTTTTCTTAGGGTGCTCATTGATGGGTTATTCAATTTCTTTTTCTAAAATGGGATAATTTAAGTAATTTATTTCATTTATTCTTCTGTTAATCTGGGCAATTTATGTTTTTGTAAATATTCATCCATTTTGATTAAATTATCAGATTTACAGCCATACAGTTGGGCAAAGTAGCTCCTAATTATTGCTTTAATTTATTTTTCATTGGTGATAAGTTCAAGCTTTTCATTTTTCATGTTGGTAATTTTTTTCTTTCCTTTTTTCTAATAAAATTAACCAAAGGTTTTTCTATTTTGCTAGGTTTCTCCTGAAACCAACTCTTATTTTATTAATTTGTTCAATAGTTTTCTTTGTTTCAGTTTTATTAATCTCACCTAATGGATTGTTTCTATAATTTGTTGTTTGACCCACTCATTCCTTAGAATTAGATTATTAAATTTGCAATTCGTTTTTAGTCTAACTTTCTCTGACCCTTTACTGAATTTAATTTTTATTGCATTGTGGTCTGAAAAGGAAGCTTTTCTGGCTTTCTGCATTTGATTGTGAGTTTTTTATGCCCTGTTATATGTTCAATTTTTGTGAAAGTGCCATATAATGCTGAGAAAAAGGTGTATTCCTTTCTGTCCCTATGCAGTTTTCTCCAGAGGTTTATCATATCTAGCTTTTCTAGGATTCTATTAACTTCTTTGGTTTCTTTCTTGTTTACTTTGTGGCTAGATTTGTTTAATTCTGAGAGGTAAAGAATGAGGTCCCCCACTAATATACTTTTGCTGTCTATTTCTTCCTGTAAGGCTTAAAATCTTTTCGAGGAATTTGGCTGCTCTACCACTTAGCGCATACACATTTAATGTAGTTACTACATTATTTATGATTCCTTTTATCAAGATATACTTTCCTTCTTTATTTCTTTTAATTAGATCTATTTTTACTTTTGCTTTCTCTGAGATGAAAACTGCTACCCCTGCTTTCTTTGTTTCAGCCAAAGCATAATAAATTTTGCTATACCCTTTTATCTTTGTTCTGCATGTATTTCTCTGTTTCAAATGTGTTTCTTATAAACAACATATTGTACAATTCTGTTTTTTTTAATCTACTCTGCTATTCACTTCTGCTTTATAGAAGCGTTCATCCCATTCACATTCAGAATTATTACCAACTCTGCATTTCCTTCCATCCTTTCTCCCCAAATATACTTTTGTTCTCTCTTTCCACCCTGTCCTTTCTTAGTAGTCTTTTGTTTTTAACCCACTCCATCCAATATCTGCCCTATCTTCTGTCATCCCTTCCCCATTCTCTTACACCTTTCTCCTGGTGTTCCTTCCCTTTCATCTATCAAGACCCTCACTTTTCTTTTCTATTTCTTCTCCTACTTCTTTACTGGTCAAGATAAATTTCTATACCCAACTGAATGATTAAGCTATTCTCTCTTTGGGCCAAAACTGATGAGATCAAGCTTCAGGCAATGCTCATTCCCCTCCCTTTTCCACCCTGTATTTTAACAGGTTTTTTGTGCCCCTTCATGTGATCTAATTTGTTTCATTATATCTCCCCTTTCCTTTTCTTTCAGTACAGTCATATTTTCACCCCTTAATATCTTTTTCTTTGATATCATGACAACATATCAGAATCTATCTGAGCTGGACTGAATACCTATTTTTACCCCAGTAAGAATGAAATTTCATAAAGTTTTTCCAATCTATCTTGAGCTGAAGAGTGGTTTTATTCCATCAGACTCTGTTCAGAGGCTTGATTTCATGTGGTTTTTGAGGAAAACTTGCAGAGCTCTAGAATTCACAACTACACATTCCCTCCATGTGATGCCCCCTCTAACTTCCCCAGTTCTCAGGAGTTAGTTATCATTCTACCATCTAGGGTTGTAAACAATTTAACCTTTAAATAATATATTTTCATCTGATTTTCTTCTTGTGTTTCTCTTTGAAGATTACATTTTCTGTTTAGTTCTGTTTTTTTTTTTTCAATAGAAATGATTGAAAGTGTCCTCCCCTTCCCTCCTGAAAGATGATGGTCAGTCTCACTGGGTAGTTAATTTTTGTTTGTAACCCCAGGTCCTTTGCCTTCTGGAATATGATATTATAGGCCCTCATATCCTTTATTATAGATTTTGCCAGATCCTGAGTAATCCTTATTATCACTCCTTGATACTTGAATTGCTTTTATCTGCCAGCTTGCAGTATTTTTTTCCTTGAGATTATAGTTCCTTAGAGTTTTCTTAGTGAGATCTCTTTTGAAAGGTATATTCTTTTAATGACTATTTACCTCTCTCTTTCTAAAATATCAGAGCAGTTTTCTTTGATGATATTTTGAAGAATGCTATACAGGCTTCCTTTTTAGTCATCACCTTCAATACACCAATAATTTTGAATGTGTCTCTTCTGGATCAATTTTCCAGGTCAGCTGTTTTTCTAATGAGGCATTCTACATTTTCTTCCATTTCTTTCATTCTCATTAGTTTGTTTGACTGATTCTTGATGTCTCATAGAGTCATTAGATTCCATCTGCCCCATTCTAGTTTTTAATGTGTGATTTCCTTTCGGTAATTTTTGCATCTCTTTAATTTTACTCTTCAGGGTGTTGTTGTTTTCAGATTTTTTTGGTCAATTGTGATTTTTATGAAATTGCCTTCTTTTCCAATCTGTTGATTCTTACATACCACTCATTTCATTTTTAAATTTTTTTCTTCTACCTCTATTATTTGCCTTTTAAAGTCTTTTATGACCACTTTCAAGAAGATTCTTTGGGCTTGAGATCAATTCATATCACTCTTTGAGATTTCTTCAGTGGACATTTTGTCCTCATCTGAGTTGGTGTTTTGTTCTTCCCTGTTACCATAATAGCTGTCTATGGTCATGGTTCTTGTCAGTTTCTTCCTCATTTTCTTTTCTTTTCATATTTCTTCTTCTTTTTTAACTTTTATGGTGAAGTTCTGCTCATAGGGTAAAGGGGACCCTCTCTCAAGCTCTACAGCTCTAAACCTTGGCTTTGAGCACAGGGGACTCTTGTGCTTTCAGAGGGTATATTTATTTGCTCTTTGTAGTAAACAGCCTGATTTCCAATAATTTGCCTTCAGAGCTAGGACTGGAAATTACATCATTGTCAGTTCCACTACTGAGCCAGGACCGAGGATCTCAGTTTCTGACTTGCTCCATTTAAGACCCTCTCACTGGCTTTTCCAGAATCTATCTGAGCTGGGCTTAATGCCCATTTTCATTTTTTTTTTGTTAAAGCTTTTTATTTGTATAACATATGTATGGGTAGTTCCCCAACATTGATCTTTACAAAGCTTTCCATTAGAAATTTTACCCCCAGTCCCCTCCCCTCCCCTAGATGGCAGGAAGTCCACTACATGCTAATAATGTTGAAATGCTTGAGAAGTTATGCAAGAAAAATCCTATCTACAAAAAAAAAAAAAAGAATCAGAGAAAGGCAACACAATGCAAACAAATGTCAGTAGAGATCATGAAAATGTTATGTTGTAGTCCATATTTCATTTCCCTCTCTCTGGGTGTATATGGTTTTCTTCAGTGAACAACTGGGACTGGTTTGAGACAATTCTTCGTTGCAGAGAGCCATGTCCATCAGAATTGATCATCATGTAATACTGTTGTTGCTGTGTATGATGATCTCCTGGTTCTGCTCGTTTCACTCAGCATCAGTTCATGCAAGTCTCTCCAGGCCTCTCTGAAATCGTCCTGCTGGCCATTTCTTACAGAGCAATAATATTCCATAACATTCATATACCATAATTTATTCAGCCACTCTCCAATTGATGGGCATCCCTTCAGTTTCCAGTTTCTAGCCACCACAAAAAGGGCCGCCACAAACATTCTTGCACATGTGGGGCCCTTTCCCTCCTCTAAGATCTCTTTGGGATATAGGCCCAGTAGAAACACTGCTGGGTCAAAGGGTATGCACAGTTTGACAACTTTTTGGGCATAGTTCCAAGTTGCTCTCCAGAATGGTTGGATCCGTTCACAGTTCCACCAACAATGTATCAGTGTCCCAGTTTTCCCACATCCCCTCCAACA